>JACEFZ010008739.1:152500-244550 GCA_014155875.1 Cepaea nemoralis
AGGCAGACACAAAACACACCCACTCTCTCAGATTCACTCATTCTCTAACTAAATCTCTCACACATATGTCCACACACTCACTCACTTTTGCACTCACTCAGGCACACACGAATGCATACTCTCTCACTCTCACTCATACTAATTCTTCCACTCACACTCTTTCTCACTCACTCTCTCACCCATTGTCTCGTTCACACACATACAGTGAATTTTGATAGTGGAAAAATGATACTAGTAGGTGACTTATGGAGGCATATAGTCGGTATGAAGTAAGTATTGAAAGAGTTTTCTGTTGAATGTGTAGGGACTCATTGGTGTTTTCAGTTCTGGTGGAAGGCTATTCCACAAGTGAGCACCAGAATATGCGAAACAAGTTTTGTATAAGTCCAATCTAGGCTTAGGAAGCTGTAATAAATTTAAGCGTTTACTGTTCATTGCATTAGATTGAATTAACGGTAGAAGATACTCTGGGGTATTTTCAGATATAATTTTATTCACTAATTTGGCTTTGTTAAAAAGGAAGCGCTTTTGAAGTGGTAGAAGTCTTAGATGGCTGTATAATTTATTACTTTCAACGTGCTTTATGCTAGAAACTAAACGTATAGCGCGGTTTTGAAGCGAACACAATCGTTTCATATTAGATTTAGGGCAGCCATCCCAGACTGTGGAACAATAATCGAGAGGTGATTGGATATAGGATGCATAGAATATTTTACGTGTGCTTTCATCCAAAAAGTGTTGAATTTTAGCAAGTTGGTAAACTTTTTGTGCTATTCTCTTGGTAAGGGCGTGAATATGAGGGCTCCAGTTTAAATGTCTGTCAATTAAAAGACCTAATGTTTTATGTTCATTTACATTAATTATAGGTAACGTGTCCACGTGGAGCTCGAGCGGTGTCCCAGTTATGGTTAGGGTCTGTAGTTTTTGTCTTGTCGTTATTAGCATGGATTTGGTTTTGTCGATGTTAATTAACATGCGATTTTCATTGCTCCATCTACTAAGGTTGTCAAGATCGTTTTGTAAAGAGCTCTCTAAGTCACAAAGGCTCTCTTGACTTGTGTAAATAGTGCAGTCGTCCGCAAATAGATCACACGAAGTATTGAGGTATAAAGTAAGATCGTTAATATACACTGCAAAAAGCAGCGGACCTAGTATTGAGCCCTGAGGCACCCCAAAATTAAGTTGTGTGGGTCTTGATAGACAGTTATTGAAGGACACTACTTGTTGTCTGTCTGATAAAAATGACGTAATTAGGTTCACCATATTGGTGCTAGTCTTCATGTGTTTTAATTTTCTAATTAAAATATCATGATCTACCATATCAAAGCCTTTTTTAAAGTCTACAAATACTACTCCACAAATGTTGCCATTGTTGATACAAAGATGCCAATTATCGGTCATTTTTGTAACGGCACTATGGCAAGAATATTTAGGTCGAAACCCAGATTGACTGTCAATTATTAGATCGTTGTTAATTAAATGATGTAGTGTTATTTTATGCATGTGTTTTTCTAATGGCTTTGATAGCGACGATAGTAAGGAAGTAGGTCTATAATTATCCAAGACGCTAATATCAGTTGAGCCATGAGAGGGGGGGTGAGCATGAAGGATCCATTGGCGACCACACGGTGATGACCCTATTCGTCCAATCGACCATGATTTCAGCCCAACGACTGAGCTGGGCATGCGTCTGTGGTAAAAGCTTGACCACCTACCGGGGAATGAGAATTCACGCTGGACGAAAGAAGTACGACAGTGTGTCACAGGAAGCACGGCAGTTCTCCCGTGAAAGGGATATACATAAGACACAAGAGGATCTCATCCAGGGAGAACCCCACAGCGCTGAGAAGACTCAAGTCGATGTCACCTGTGACGCACCAGAGCATCCTTCAGAGAGTCTCAGGATGAAGATCAAGTTCCCCAATGCCACCAAAAAAGCCAGAGATGAAACGTTGTCCCGAGTTTTAGAGGAAGAGCTAAAACACAAGTCCCTTGAAGAGAAATTGCAAACGTTCGGAGAGATAGTATACCTCCACTCGCTGATTCAGTTTGGTTGCAGCGAGAGTAAAGAAGCAACTAGTCCCCAGACGACCAGGCGTCAGAAGCTTCTGGAGGAAGTAAGAGCTCAGAGGAAAGCCGCTCGGAAACGGTACAAAACAGCGGCCGAACATGAGAAAGAGGGCGTGCGCCAGGTGTGGCAACATCTGAAAGCCAGGCACAATGCCCTATACCGAGGGGAAAGGTTCTGCAGAAACAAGCGGAAAAAAATGAGAGATTCTTCCGGGAACCATACAAGTTTGCACGGGACTTGTTCCAACAGCCGCGATCCGGTATCCTCAATGTCAGCAAAGAGGAGCTGGAGAACCACCTTGTGACGACGTACTCAGATGCCCAACGAGACGTCCCACTTGGAGAAATTGAAGTGCTCAAATGGCCGGAGAAACCAGCTGTGGATTTCAATGCCAAGCCTCCGATGTGGAGCAAGGTGGTTGCGGTGATTAAAAAAGCCCGTGACAAGTCGGCACCGGGGTCCAACGGTGTGCCTTACACAGTCTATAAGTGGTGCCCGAACGTCCTTAAGAAACTACACGGTATACTGAGATCCTCGTGGAAACGGAAGCATGTCAGCACAGAGTGGAAGACAGCCAACGGAACCTACATTCCCAAAGAGCAAATCTCAGCCAATATTGCCCAATTCAAGGCCGTTCTCTCTCCTGAACGTCGAGGGGAAAATATTCTTCTCATTCATGGCCAGCGGAATTACGACGTACTTATTGAGGAACAAGTACGTAGACACAGTGGTTAAAAAAAAATAAAGGGGGGGGGGGGGGGATGAATACCTGGTGTCCCCGGGTGTCTTGAACACGGCACTATGATCTGGGAAGCTATCCAGAGAACGAAGATGAAGGAGGAGGAACTCCACGTGATATGGTTGGATCTTGCCAACGCGTATGGGTCAGTGCCACACCAGCTGTTGTGGCATGCACTCAAGGCATATCACTTGCCCGAGAACATCGCGGAAATGCTTATGCAGTACTTCTCGGCTTCTCTCTCCGTTTCTCGATCAAGGCCTTCACCCCTGCAGGTGGGTATTGCCATGGGGTGTATGATTTCACAGATACTATTTGTCATGGCCATGCAGGTGATCCTGGATGCGGCACCTGGCTTCGCACACAGTCCGAAACTCGGCGAAGGGAAGAACACGCAGCCGCTGAAGGTCTTCGTGGACGTTATGACAATCCCGGCACCGAAGGAGAGTGATGCCTGCAGCATCCTCCACAGACTGGACGATCTGATTCGCTGGTGCAGGATGAGCTTCAAGCCCAGGAAATCGAGAAGCCTGTCGATCGTAAAGGGTAGAGCGGCGGAAAGGTTGTTCATGGATGCCGGACAAGCGATTCCCACGGTGTTAGAGGAACCGGTAAAGTGTCTCGGTCGTGTGTACGATTTAACCCTGACGGACAGGAACGCGGTGGTAGAGATGCAAGAAGTGTTGACGAACGGCCTGCGTACCATCGATAAAACCAGATTGATATGCAAATTCAAAATCTGGTGCCTCCAATTCATGTTTATTCCGACACTCCTGTGGCTGCTGCTGATATATGACATAGGCACTACCACAGTGAGCTCTATGGGTGGGGGGGGATAAGCAAGTACATAAGAAAATTGGCTTAGGAGCGCCACCATGCCTCACGACTATCGCACTATATTGCAAGCCAGAGTAAGCTCGTCCTCCTGTTCCAGTCCCTCGTGGAAGAATTCAAAGTCAGAAAAGCCAGGCTCGCGATGATGCTGAGCGAGTCTCTAGATGAAATGGTCAGTACCGCAGTTCCCGCCCTGAGAACTGGAAGTAAGTGGAAAGTCGTCAGCGCGTTCGAAGATGCCCAGACAGCACTCCAGCTGAAGTAGGTCATGGGGCACACCCAGTCCGACAGAAATGGCTTCGTGTTCCATGACAGAGATTCGATGTGGTCTAGGGTGACGACTAAGGAACGCAGAGACCTGGTGGTTAAAGAGATCCGTAAGGGAGAGGATGACGAAAGAGTTCGTGTGGCTGCCCAACAGGCGCAGCAGGGCCAGTGGGTGCCACGGGAAGAGACAGTACAGAGATCTCTTCCATCCATCCGTCATGTGCTATGCCGATAAGAGATCTCTTACCTGGAATGAAATTTGGCGCATGACACCACTGCACTTAAGTTTCGTCGTCCGATCCCTCTACGGTGTCTTGCCACCAGCTGCCAACTTGGTCAAGTGGGGTAAAGCCACCGACCCGTCCTGTCCCCTCTGCAAAAAAGGTTCAGACAGCGGAGTACGCATTGTCCGCATGTAAGGTCGCCTGAACCTGATTGACTTGGCGGCACAACAAAGTCCTTACTGAGTTGGTGGCTATAGTGGATGTAGCCAGAATGCAGGCGAACGAGGGGGTCAGGCCGAGGCCGATGGAATATTTACTTCGTCCGAGCCGTCAGCAACGCAGAGACAACGAAGGCAGCGCTGCCGACTTGCCTCTTCCGACAATTTTCGATTGTGCGGAGGACTTGGAACTGACCGTGGATCTAAAGGGCCGTGGCAAATTACCCTGAGGTGATCAGGAAGTTTGGCTTGCGACCTGACACCGTACTCAGCTCCTCGTCAGCCAAGCAGCTAATGTACGAGACAAACATTGAGGAGCAGCATACGTTCAAGATAGAGAAGTACGATGACTTGGTCGCTAGTCTTAAGCTGGAAAGGTACACTGTCAGGCCGTAGAGGTCTAGTCTCCCACTCCGTGTATGATGTGCTGAGACAAATGGGCATTAAAGGACAAGTGAACTCGGGCACAAAAACAATTGTGTAAGGCAGCCAAAAAAAAGCCTCGCGCTGGCTATGGCATTGTCGGAACCTGAGTTAGGACATGTCTCCAAACTAGTATGGTTAAAAGCGGTAACTGCAGAGCTCCTCACAATCTCTCAATTAAGACCACGAACTTACAACGTCTCGTGTCAACGCTCTGGAACAGGGGTGGCCAACCTTTTCAGCAGGCGGGCCAGATTTCAGAAATAATATTTTCTGCCGGGCCACACACCTATTTATTTATTTATTTTGTATTTTTAATTAAACAAGCAAGCGTGCTACAGTTTCGACCACATCGTAGCTTCCCAGTATGTGAGATCGTGATCAAACACTTGCCTGGTGTAATGTAAAACAAAACACACAAAAAAGAAATAGGTATATTTTGTGTGTGTGTGTGTGTGTGTGTGTGTATGTGTGTGTGTGTGTGTGTGTGTGTGTGTGTGTGTGTGTGTGTGTGTGTGGTGTGTGTGTGTGTGTGTGTGTGTGTGTGTGTGTGTGTGTGTGTGTGTGTGTGTGTGTGTGTGTGGAAGAAAATAAAACAAAACTGAGAATTAAACATATTTATTAGACAATTTTAAAATATTTTTGCAGAAACTAAGTGCATCAAAATTGATCTCGATTGATGTTGTCGCTATACGCAAACAGTTGTCCAAATGAACATCAGTAATTGGTGTTCTCACTTGTGATTTGATGTGCTTCATGCGACTAAAACGCTGTTCACACGCATAAGTGTTTCCAAATAGCGAAACCATCGACAGAGCATGTTTGTAAAACGCAGGATATTTATCCTTGTCCAAATACGTTTTATAGAACTCTTCCAAACCAACTTGATGGAATTTCTCCTTTAACTGTGTATCACAACACATTTCACAATGTTCCATTTGTAATCTTCCTGGTAATAAATTCACGTCTACCGCGAATGGCGTTGCAAATGCACAAAAACATAACATGATTTTTTTTTTAAATCCTGAAATCGGTTTTCAAATTCGAGATTTAAGTCAGATAGCAAAAAGCGTATTTATCCGCCTCCTCCTGTGTAACGTCTGGTTGCAATGACAATGTAGGAAAGTGAGTAAAGTGTTTTGTTCTCAACTGTTGTTCCCAAAGACAAAGTTTCATTTGAAATGCAGAAATATGATCATTAGTTAGTCTTTCCTCTTGAGACTAAGTCGACGCATAGGGCAGAAGTCATGGCTCTCCATGTCTGACGGTTCGCTGCTACCTGTTGTAGATCTTGGATGTTCACTTGGCCGTGAATGAGCCTTCTCTGATGATGGTTCTACTCAGGGTCTAGACACTGACAGTGGAATGTTGACAGGGTAGGCTGTAGACACTGACAGTGGAATATTGATAGGTAGGCTGTAGACACTGGCAGAGTGGAATGTTGACAGGGTAGGCTGTATACACTGACAAAGTGGAATGTTGACAGGATAGGCTGTAGACACTGACAGAGTGGAATGTTGACAGGGTAGGCTGTATACACTGACAGTGGAATGTTGACAGAGTAGGCTGTAGACACTGACAGTGGAATGTTGACAGAGTAGACTGTAAACACTGACAGTGAAATGTTGACAGAGTAGACTGTAGACACTGACAGTGGAATGTTGATAGAGTAGACTGTATACACTGACAGTGAAATGTTGACAGGGTAAGCTGTAGACACTGACATTGGAATGTTGACAGAGTAGGCTGTAGACACTGACAGTGGAATGTTGACAGAGTAGACTGTAATCACTGACAGTGGAATGGCGACAGAGTAGACTGTAGACACTGACAGTGGAATGGTGACAGAGTAGAATGTAGACTCTGACAGTGGAATGGCGACAGAGTAGAATGTAGATTCTGACAGTGGAATGTTGATAGAGAAGGCTGTAGACACCGACAGTGGAATGTTGACAGAGTAGACTGTAGACACTGACAGTGGAATGTTGACAGAGTAGGCTGTAGACACTGACAGGGGAATAGTGACAGAGTAGAATGTAGACTCTGACAGTGGAATGTTGACAGGGTAGACTGTAGACACTGACAGTGGAATGTTGACAGGGTAGACTGCAGACACTGACAGTGGAATGTTGACAGTGTAGACTGTAGACACTGACAGTGGAATGGTTACTATAACAGTGTGTAAGAAGACGAAGGCATGTAGTTTGCTTGTTGATAAAACGTTTATTGGCTTAATTTGACAAAGCTTCGATGTACACCTCCATTCCCTACTAAGGCCGGGTCCTAACTGCCCATACCAACCCAATACGTCACGATTGAGCATCTCCCACCCCTTTCAGTCTCAATGCTCAATCGTGCTGTATCTGTGTTTCCCACTAGATCCTAATAATACCCAATACTGTTACACCTCCCCATGTTAATTAAAGAATTTTCCTTTTAAAGGAAAAATCTTTACTCCCAATCCCCATACTCTATTCCCTCTTTGTATTCTAATCTTCCCTAAAAATCAAGTTTGAGTAAATAATATCTCTTTTACTTCTTCTCCCAGTGATATGGTCTGCTAATAAAACCTCCCCCCATATACTTCTTCTTCGACTTTTATTTATATAATACCCCGTATGATAACCCTGTTAATCCAAACAGTTTTTCTTTCCTTTCTACATCCCGAACATTATATAGTTATCTACTACATAATTCTTCATTTCTGGTTCTGTCTTGTTTCCTGTATCAAATATACATATCATAAGAACAGCTCATAAATTCTTTATCGAAATCTTTTACCTTATACAATTTCTCATTCTTTCAAACCCCAGGACGTACAAAAACAATGTAGTTAGACAAAGTAAAGAAGCGGTGCGCACCTAATAAAGAACATAAAGAATGAATACACGACATGACCACATGGACATACAGTAAATGTACATTTAAGACAATCACCCTTTACCTCCCTTGCCAATAAAAAAAATTTTGTAAAATAATTTTTTTAAAACAGCTTATGAAATATATCATTGTTCGTTATAAAACAATTTGGCATAAGTTCTCATGTGTATTTCAGATTGACATTGTCAACCACAATTCTGTTCCACTTTTGTTACTTCACCTTTTACCATGAGCCCATGTTCATATTTTATGAACGCCTTTAATATAATTAAAGCTGGTATTTCACAGCACCTATATCTTGCCCCCGTACATCCCATCATGCTATTTTATAAATACAGTGACGTGTGTGCAGGCCCTGGATACGTCTATCCATTCGTGCACACACGTTCACCAACTATAGTTTCCCACTAGTTGATGAGCTTAACTATTTACTCTTAAGTTTCCCCCTACCTTATATCAATGGATAAATTAGTTTTTTATCAACTCTTTTCTGAACGAAAAAACTTAAGCAAAACCTCATCCATCTTAAACTTAAAGTTACTTAACTAACTTTATAACCATGTAACTCCATATATCAAACCATTCATGTAATCGAAATAAAATGAACACAACCCCCAAATTAAATCTGAAAAAAAAACATTAAAATGACATAACATGCATGTTATCAAATCAGAATAAAATATTCTATTCTACCTATCACTATTGGACACTTTTACGGACCAATAGTTTTTATCAAGTCAAATGCTAAGAACACAATCACTCTACTCTAAATCAATTAATCAAACAATAACAATCATTTTTCAAGACCAAATTATGAAAACAAACTTATTATGAGGCATTACAACTTAGGCTCAATAAAACAACCAAACAATATCCCTCATTTTCCAGTAGCAACTCAAGCATAAAAACATTTCCTATATGACTCATAACTCATAAAACTTAGACTTCATAAACCCAGTTTTCAACACAATTTTAACTCTCTTAAAATTACTACGTACATTGGCCCACCAGCATTAGGCTCTCATACTAAGTAAAATAACGCATATCCAGTATTTATATGACCGAGAAGACTAAACATTCCATCTGTATATCTGTTAACTACAGATCAATTATGAACATATCTGTTCTATCTACATAAACAAATCAGTAATCCAGAATTATCTATTTATTATCTCTTAACAGCACATAACATCCTGAATAAGCTCTTAAGTAAGCACTGTAACCTATATCCAACATTAACTCAATGTAGTAGCCATCCTCTACTTATCAACGTACTTGTGATCTGTCCTGTCTATTATTACTATAACTTGTTAACCCCTATCTTTAAACACGGCATTTCTAACATCAATAAAAAAATACATTCACCCATTGTACTAATATCTCAAGACCACTTTTTCCACCGTTTCGTATACTTCTTCAAACATCACTTACAATTTTAAATCTTGAAACTTATAACTTGCTATCTGCAGTACTTTCAATTTATCTATCTCTTACGTTTCCACTTCCTCAACAACTCCAAGTTTCTCTGAATAAGTGCTAACTCTATATCAACATCTTCTTCTTCGTACAACCTACTAGTCTCCTCCATACTACTACTTGACTCTGACTTTTCATCCATTTCTTCTTCTTCGTCTGTATGTCTCTCTTTAGCTGCCGCTAATCTCTTCCGTTCAACATCCCACCTAATTTGTCGATCACTCTTTCTTAAGGATCTTTCCAGTATAGGTATATCGTCTCCGCTTGTTGAACAATCTCTAATTCTCCTCTGTCTTTTCACTTCTTTATCTCTTTGACTGTCCATTCTTCTTTTCGTTGCTTGCCTAGTATTTTTAAATGGAGCACCTGTGTCTTCCTCCATACTATCATAATGAGTTTCATTTGGCCCTTCTTCTTCCATTCTTTTCGGAATTGTCTGTTCTTGTTCTTCGTAACTTGGATTTGCTAGCAACTGATTTTGTTCTGGTTCTTTTCTAAGATCTGGGGTTACTGTAGCTTTTCTAAAATCTGGGGTTATTGTGGCTTTTCTAAGATCTGGGGTTACTGTGGCTTTTCTAAGATCTGGGGTTACTGTAGCCCCTCTAACAACCTGTTCATCCAAAAATTTCACATCCGAATAATAATTATTATTATAATTATTATTTTCTATCTCATCTTCATCTCTTCTTAAGTGTTCAACGTGTGCCCTTGCTATATGTGCTGTGACCTGGTTCTTTATAATATACGATACATTTCCAAGTTTTTCCAAAACGTAATAACCTGGAATCCAACGAGCATCAAACTTAGAGTTTCTCCTATGCTTTTTGTAATAAACTCTATCACCTACCTTAAACTCCTGTAATTTTGTATTTACATTTTTGTACTTTTTCTGTCTTTCCCTAGCTTTTATTATATTATTCCTTAACCTCATATGTGCTTTATGCATTTCTTGTATTATGGTCTCTTGAAAATCTTCGCCCATATATTTCCGTCTAGGTTTCAATAAATTATCTATAGGTAATATTGGTTCTCTCCCGTGTATTAAATAAAATGGCGAAAAACCCGTGCTCTCATTTTGATTTGTACGAATAGCGCTAAGAGCAGGCCCCAAAAATAGATCCCAATCTTTTTCATGTTCATCAACAATCTTTGCCACAATGTTGTATAACGTCCGATGTTGACGCTCGTTTTTCGCATTTGACGAAGGTCTATAAAATGAGGTCTTTATATGTCTTATGTTTAAATCTTTTAATAACTTTTCGAATTTTTTATTTACAAATTCTCTACCATTATCTGTAAGTATACTTTGTGGGCAACTAAACCTTGGTACGAACTCCTGTAAAAAAATATTAATGACAGTATCCGCGCTCTTATCTGGAATTGCATAAACCTCTGGCCAAAGACTGTAGATGTCTACTATATGAATTAAATATACATTTCCTGACAATGTTCTGGGGTGTGGACCCGATATGTCTAAACTAATCTTTTGCATTGGGAAGTGAGGAATATCTGTGTCCTGTAATGGAGACTTTATTGTTTTCATGTTCCTTAATCTGCACTTTTCACACGTATCTACATATTTGCATGCAGATTTAAATAAGTTTGGCCAATAATATTTACTTGTAAGTGCTTTCACTAGTTTGTCTCTACCGAGATGTCCATTTTCATCGTGATATGCTTTTAAAAGTTCATTTTCTAAATGCCTTGGAATATATTTCCTTAGTTGTTCGTTCTTTTCACACATATAATATAACTGTCCATCCTCTTGTAAGAGCAAATAATTCCTTTTATATTTGTTA
Source organism: Cepaea nemoralis (assembly GCA_014155875.1). Taxonomy (NCBI): domain Eukaryota; kingdom Metazoa; phylum Mollusca; class Gastropoda; order Stylommatophora; family Helicidae; genus Cepaea; species Cepaea nemoralis. The sequence goes on from JACEFZ010008739.1 coordinate 163,432, forward strand.
TCTTCTGTTTCTCGTAATTTTTCCTTTATTTGTATGATTCTTGGGTCCAAATCCTGCTCCTCTTCCATATTGAATTGTGCTAACTGTAGGTCTTCTTCCCTATGTTCCGACTCTTGATCCGATGGTAGACTATCAAATTCTTCCCCATTTATTATAGCAGAATCTAGAATATTTACTTGCCAATTCCGGTCGTCTATCTCTGGTTCGGCTGCCTCTTCTTCTGTATCTTCTGATGACTGTGGATATGGAATTCTAGACAATAAATCGGCGCATGTATTTATCCTACCTGGTATGAACTCAATTTTCGCGTCGTACCCCTGTAGATTCAATGCCCATGTCTGTATTTTCCTGTTCTGCACTGGAGCTTCTAGAAAAGACTTTAAAGGCATGTGGTCAGTTCTAATGACAAAATTTGCGTTATGTAAGTAGTAATTTAGTTTCTGTAGAGCGTAATGAATCGCGTAAGCCTCCTTCTCGATAGTAGTCCATTTTTTTTGTGATTTACTAAGTTTATGTGACAAGAAGTAGATAGGTCTTTCATTTTTAACCCCTGGTATTCCAGATTCTTTTCCTTCATATGGTTGTACCAAACATGCTCCTACTGCATTGTCCGAAGCATCTGTGTATAGTATCAACTGTTTGTTTAAGTCTGGATGCGTCAACAGTGGTACCAGTGTTAAGCTGTTTTTTAAATAGTCGAAGGCTTTTTGACACTCATCATCCCACCTAAACCTGGCGTACTTGGCTGTTAAATTTGTAATTGGTTCAGCTATCCTTGAAAATGCTGGAATAAACCGCCTATAATACGCACATGTTCCTATAAAAGCACGTACTTCCTTAACGTTTGTTGGAGCAGGTAACTCTTTAATAATCTTTATTTTGTCCTGGTCTGGTTTAATACCCTCTCTATTTATAATATACCCCAAATATTTTGTTTCTGTTTTTAAAAATTGGCACTTACTAAGCTTCAACTTCACATCATGCTTTCTTAACCTGTCAAACACTAGTCTAATATGTTTCAAATGATCCTCCACATCTCCCTTTGTATAGATCAATATATCATCAATATAAGCAAGAGCGAACCTTTGCATACCCTCTAGAACTTCATTTATTAAGAGCATATAGTGAGAGGGCGCCGTCTTGACACCAAAAGGCATTCGTAAGAATTCGTACGAGCCCATGTGGGTACAAAAGGCACTTTTCCGTTGCGCGTCTTCTGACATCGGAATACACCAAAACCCTGACCTTGCGTCTAACGTTGTGAAATATGTAGAGCCATTAAGTAGCCCCAAAATATCATCAATTACCGGCAGTGGGTATGCTACATTCTTGGTGATTTTGTTCAACGCCCTGTAGTCACAACAGAAGCGACTCGAACCATCAGGCTTGGCCACTATTACCACCGGAGATGACCATTCTGACTTCGACCTTTTTATTATTCCTGCTTTCAGCATCTCCTCTATTGCCTTTTCCATTATTTCTCTGTTTCTTAATGGAGTTCTATATGGTTTTAAACTTATTGGTGGATGATCTCCCGTGTCTATTTCCATTGTAACTGTTCGTGTCTTTCCCAACTCTAAATCATTAATCGCAAACACATCCTGATTTTGCTTTATAAACTGTTCCAACACTTCCTTGTTTTCTGGCGGAGCTTTTAATTGTGACAACAATTCTTGTTCCCTTGTTATTTTGTCTAGTGAATGTATATGGACTTTATTTTCTCTGGATGGATGGATCAATTCATCCATTCCGATTTTCCCTCTTCTTCCGCATCCGCGTCTGTCACTTCTCCTTTCACTAGAAGTTTCCAAATAACTTGTTCCCGACACTTCTGTTCTATTCGTTGCCAATATTTCACTAATGTTATGATCTAATTTTGCTATCACACATCCTCTGTATAACTTGATTTCTCTCCCTGTGTTGTTGATAACCATTACTGGAAAGGTTAAGTGTTTATCCAACTCCATTACTCCATCTGGAACCTCCAAACCAGGCTCATCAATTATTTCCTCTTGTAACTCAGTGATTCTGACTGTGTTTCCTTCCACATAATATGGGTTTCTCTTCAGCTTCGCTTGTATCAAATTAACCGACTGTGGTTTTAACGTCGTTGTCATTTTAACCCTAACTAGTGCTGATATATGCATATCCTCTTCCATATCTATATATACGTCTCTGAATTTTAACTTATGTAAATCATAAAAAAGTCTTATTCCATTCTTTATCAAAAAATCTCTCCCTATCAACATATTTCTATTTAAACCCCTCACTACATGAAAAAGGTGTCTTATGTTGATCCCTCCTAACTTAAAATTTATCATTGTTTGTCCAACTACTTGTAAATTCTGTCCAGTAACAGAGTGTAAATTATTACTACACTTAAATACTCTACAATTTCTTACTATTTTGTATAAAAAACTTTCTTTTACTACACTAACTTGAGCTCCCGAATCTATTAATGTACGAACTCTATACTTCCCTATTTCTAATATACACGAGCTATAATCTGTTTTATCTTCTATAAATTTCTTGACTTCATCCAGTTGAAAATATTCTCTGTTCGACCTATTATACTTGTTACTAACATACTCTCTAACACTTGGGACCCTATTATTTACCCTCCTATCATAGGTCCTGTCTAATAGGTAGGGCGCCGATTTTCCTGTGTTCTTGTACCTGTAAAGTTCCTGTGTCCATCAACAACATTCCTACTCACCCTATTATTATCATGTCTACCCTGTGTATTCGACTGGACACGCCTGTTATTACAAAAACGAGAAACATGTCCCCGTTGACCACAAACCCAACAGACAATATTTGTGTTATTTGTGTTTCCTACTGACTCACTTGTAGGGTATCTCACATTTCTTCTTTCAACATAATCGCTCCTATTTCTACCTTGTAACGTTTGTATACTGCCTCTCCTATTCCATCCGAATCTTGTTTGTCCTATTTCCATGGGTTCCTCAACTCTGTCGTCTCGATTGCTTCCCACTTCTCGTCCTGTTCTTAATCTAAACCTTCGTCTCAAATTTTCCTCTTGTACCGCGATATCCACCGCTTGTGATAACCTCTCAGGGTTTTCCCTCATCAGCTTAAGTTTCAAACCATCAGATTTGATGCCATCTACAAAAATCCCTACTAACATCCTTTCCACCTCCTCCCCTCGCACATTCTGTCCTAAGAATGCTTCTTCAGCCAAGTTAATCAATCTATCGCTAAACAACTGTACCGTCTCTCCGTTATTTTGTTTAGCCTGCCTCAACACCGAAAACGCATGTTGTGGATCCGTTATTTCTGCATATTTCCTTGCTAGGTCTTCTTTGAACTGTTCCCACGTCTCATCTACTCTAGCCTCTAATTTTCTTCTGATATGATCCGAAACTGGTTCCGTTGCCGTCTGATAAGCCAGTCTCATTTTTTCTTCATCTGTTGCTGAGATCAAATAGGCATATTTTTCTATAGAAGTGACCCATTTCTTATAGTCTCTGGCCTGTCCACTAAACTTTACAATTTCTGTTGCCATCCCTTGTTGTTTAATCACCATATTAAGTCGGCCTACTGCTGTCCCGACGCCTGACAAAACCTGTGCCAAAGTGTCCTGTTCCGCCATGCTGAAAAAATACTGAAACAAAGCAAGCAAAAAAAACCACACAATTTCAATTTCCTAATTTAAAGAAGATGTGCTGAGGTGTCCTGTTCCGCTATGCTGAAAAATACTAAAACAAAGCAAGCAAAAAAACCACACAATTTAAATTTTCCAATTTAAGGAAGATGACCTATTGTTTTGGAAAACAATTAATTCATGTAATTCATATTTATCTATTAAGCTGAAACAATCATTCCGCTTCTTCTTCTGTATATTCTTATACTCAGCTGAATTTTATGTCTGTTTCTCCACTGTGCTGTGATGGAACTGTTATACTGAAATCACCAAATCAATTTCACAGGCGTATTTATCTAAACCAACTATATGCTTCACACAAGAGCAGTGTTCAATTAGTTAATTGTACCTATGCTCGTTATCGGTCAAAATACGCCAGGAGTCTTGTTCTGCCATTCTGAAATATTCTAAAATATAGCACGAAACACAATTTCAATTTCTTAATTTTTAAAGAGCACAATTCCCTTATTTTGTAAAATTGTTCAGTTAATTACTATGTTTATATAATACAGAAATTTTACCCTGAATCTGTTTCGTTGTTCAAGGAATCACTTTCTTCGACTCGCCGTCATATTCGAACATCCGGAGCTTAAAATCAGTCGCAGAGTTCAGGTAGCTGAGCTTAGTTTAGGTAGCGGAGATTAGGTAGCCTGTCTCTTCCTCTCAGGTCACTTCTCATGGGCTGCCGGAAATTCTTCAACCCCTGGTTGGGTCCCGACCAGCTTGTTTGTCTTTGTCTTCACCCCGGGTGGGGTACATCATCGATGTCTTGATAGGGTCTTAGTAATAACGAGGCCCCAAAAAATTATCAGGATCAGCCGAGGCCTAGCGATAATTGAGTGTTTTAAGAACTTATGGCCCGATCAACGATCATGCTGTCCTGACAACTCCTGATTAGCTCTTTAACTTTGAGCAACTTAAATTGCTGGTTTGCCCAAACTCTCAGGATAGGATCACTCCTGGTCAATCAGAACGATGTAAGGCAGCGGCTTTGATGGCTCTTGCAACGCAAAATTTCAGTCCATGTTAAGCCTGTTGCTAACAATCAAACTGCAGAAGGGCGGCCATACAAACTTCCTTCACTGTGAACTCTGCAAAACGGCTGGTATAACAAACTTCTTGTTACTACTTTGACCGTTATCTGAAGTCTTAAAAAAGACTTACAAAGGACCACTCCTGGGTGAGCTTTTGGCCTCTGTATTCAGATATTACTACTATTTACAACTTACTGGCCATCTTTTGGTGCGCCTGTTATCAGGTTCAGTAATTGTTCTTTAACGTGCCGCTAGTATTTTGTTTGTTTGTTTAGTTCTTGAACCTTTCCGCGACGTTATTCAATCCTGGCTTCGCATTGTTTTGTTTTTCTCATCCTCAGGTTCGCATCCTGGTCAAGTGGCTCCATTTCGCCTTTTATAACAGTGTGTAAGAAGACGAAGGCATGTAGTTTGCTTGTTGATAAAACGTTTATTGGCTTAATTTGACAAAGCTTCGATGTACACCTCCATTCCCTACTAAGGCCGGGTCCTAACTGCCCATACCAACCCAATACGTCACGATTGAGCATCTCCCACCCCTTTCAGTCTCAATGCTCAATCGTGCTGTATCTGTGTTTCCCACTAGATCCTAATAATACCCAATACTGTTACATTACAGAGTAGACTGTAGACACTGACAGTGAAATTTTGACAGAGTAGACTGTAGACACTGGCAGTGGAATGTTGACAGTGTAGACTGTAGACTCTGACAGTGGAATGTTGACAGTGTAGATTGTAGACACTGACAGTGGAATGTTGACAGTGTAGACTGTAGACACTGACAGTCGAATGTTGACAGTGTAGACTGTAGACACTGACAGTGGAATGTTGACAGTGTAGACTGTAGACACTGACAGTGAAATTCTGAAAGAGTAGACTGTAGACACTGGCAGTGGAATGTTGACAGAGTAGATTGTAGACACTGACAGTAGAATGTTGATAGAGTAGACTGTAGACACTGACAGTGGAATGTTGACAGAGTAGACTGAAGACCCTGACAATGGAAAGTTCACAGGGCAGGCTGTAGACACTGGTAGTGGAATTTTGACAGTGTAGGCTAGACACTGACAGAGTGGAATGATGACAGAGTAGACTGAAGACACTGACATAGTGGAGTTTACAAAGTAGGCTGTAGACACTGGCAGTGGAATGTTGACAGTGTACACTGTGGACACTGACAGTGGAATGTTGACAGAGTAGGCTGTAGACATTGACAGTAGAATGTTGACAGAGTAGGCTGTAGACACTGACAGTGGAATGTTGGCAGAGTATGCTGTAGACACTGACAAAGTGAAATCTTGACAGAGGAGCCTGTAGTCATTGACAGTGGAATGTTGAAAGAGTAAGATGAAGACACTGACAGTGGAATGTTGACAGAGTAGGCTGTAGACACTGACAGGGTAGGCTGTAGACACTGACAGAGTAGGCTGTAGACACTGACAGTGGAATGGTGACAGAGTATGCGGTAGACACTGACAGTGGAATGTTGGCATAGTATGCTGTAGACACTGACAAAGTGAAATGTTGACAGAGTAGCCTGTAGACACTGACAGTGGAATGTTGACAGAGTATGCTGTAGACACTGACAGGATAGGCTGTAGACACTGACAGAGTAGGCTGTAGACACTGACAGTGGAATGGTGACAGAGTAGAATGTAGACACTGAAAGTGGAATGGTGACAGAGTAGACTGAAGACCCTGACAATGGAATGTTCACAGGGCAGGCTGTAGACACTGGTAGTGGAATTTTGACAGTGTAGGCTAGACACTGACAGAGTGGAATGATGACAGAGTAGACTGAAGACACTGACAGAGTGGAGTTTACAAAGTAGGCTGTAGACACTGGCAGTGGAATGTTGACAGTGTACACTGTGGACACTGACAGTGGAATGTTGACAGAGTAGACTGTAGACATTGACAGTAGAATGTTGACAGAGTAGGCTGTAGACACTGACAGTGGAATGTTGGCAGAGTATGCTGTAGACACTGACAAAGTGAAATCTTGACAAAGGAGCCTGTAGACATTGACAGTTGAATGTTGAAAGAGTAAGATGAAGACACTGACAGTGGAATGTTGACAGAGTAGGCTGTAGACACTGACAGGGTAGGCTGTAGACACTGACAGAGTAGGCTGTAGACACTGACAGTGGAATGGTGACAGAGTATGCGGTAGACACTGACAGTGGAATGTTGGCAGAGTATGCTGTAGACACTGACAAAGTGAAATGTTGACAGAGTAGCCTGTAGACACTGACAGTGGAATGTTGACAGAGTATGCTGTAGACACTGACAGGGTAGGCTGTAGACACTGACAGAGTAGGCTGTAGACACTGACAGCGGAATGGTGACAGAGTAGAATGTAGACACTGAAAGTGGAATGGTGACAGAGTAGACTGTAGACACTGGCAGTGGAATGTTGACAGAGTAGGCTGTAGACACTGACAGTGGAATGGTGGCAGAGTAGATTGTAGACTTTGACAGTGGAATGTTGACAGGGTAGGCTGTATACACTGACAGTGGAATGTTGACAGAGTAGGCTGTAGACACTGACAGTGGAATGTTGACAGGGTAAGCTGTAGACACTGATATTGGAATGTTGACAGAGTAGGCTGTAGACACTGACAGTGGAATGTTGACAGAGTAGACTGTAAACACTGACAGTGAAATGTTGACAGAGTAGACTGTAGACACTGACAGTGGAATGTTAACAGAGTAGACTGTAGACACTGACAGTGGAATGGTGATAGAGTAGACTGTATACACTGACAGTGAAATGTTGACAGGGTAAGGTGTAGACACTGACATTGGAATGTTGACAGAGTAGGCTGTAGACAATGACAGTGGAATGTTGACAGAGTAGACTGTAGACACTGACAGTGGAATGTTGACAGAGTAGGCTGTAGACACTGACAGTGGAATGTTGACAGAGTAGACTGTAGACACTGACAGTGGAATGTTGACAGAGTAGGCTGTAGACACTGACAGTGGAATGTTGACAGAGTAGGCTGTAGACATTGACAGAGTGGAATGTTGACAGAGTAGACTGTAGACACTGACAGTGGAATGTTGACAGAGTAGACTGTAGACACTGACAGTGGAATGTTGACAGAGTAGACTGTAGACACTGACAGTGGAATGTTGACAGAATAGACTGTAGACACTGACAGTGGAATGTTGACAGAGTAGACTGTAGACACTGACAGTGGAATGTTGGCAGAGTAGGCTGTAGACACTGACAGTGGAATGTTGACAGAGTAGGCTGTAGACACTGACAGTGGAATGTTAACAGAGTAGGCTGTAGACACTGACAGTGGAATGTTGACAGAGTAGACTGTAGACACTGACAGTGGAATGTTGACAGAGTAGGCTGTAGACACTGACAGTGGAATGTTGACAGAGTAGGCTGTAGACACTGACAGAGTGGAATGTTGACAGAGTAGACTGTAGACACTGATAGTGGAATGTTGACAGAGTAGGCTGTAGACACTGACAGTGGAATGTTGACAGAGTAGACTGTAGACACTGACAGTGGAATGTTGACAGAATAGACTGTAGACACTGACAGTGGAATGTTGACAGAGTAGGCTGAAGACACTGACATTGGAATGTTGACAGAGTAGGCTGTAGACACTGACAGTGGAATGTTGACAGAGTAGGCTGTAGACACTTTCAGTGGAATGTTGACAGAGTAGGCTGTAGACACTGACAGTGGAATGTTTACAGAGGTGACTGTAGACACTGACAGTGGAATGTTGACAGAGTAGACTGTAGACACTGACATTGGAATGTTGACAGAGTAGACTGTAGACACTGACAGTGGAATGTTGACAGAGTAGACTGTAGACACTGACAGTGGAATGTTGACAGAGTAGACTTAGACAATGACAGTGGAATGTTGACAGAGTAGACTGTAGACACTGACAGTGGAATGTTGACAGAGTAGGCTGTAGACACTGACAGTGGAATGTTGACAGAGTAGACTGTAGACACTGACAGAATCGAGAGTTCACACAGCAGACTTAGACTCTCGACATTCTTGGTGTTAAAAATGACAGAATGTAATGTTACAGTGGAATGTAGACACTGACACGGTGAAATGTTGACAGAGTGGAGTGTAGACGTGTAAGACAACTGTAACATATGATCTCTATTCAGATCTGTTCTAGACTCACTTTTTGTATGTGTGTCTATTCTATTCATATGCAGTTGTTCAGTTTATGTTTGGTTGCTACGCCTTTCTCCTTCTCCTGTTGGTTCATTTCAATTAGACCGTTTGCTGTTGCTCAGTTCTTTCCATCCACACTTGCTTTGATATTCCAACCTTATCAGAACATTTGAGCATAAACAATGATGACAAAGGATATTCTTGTTCATTTGCTCTCAATGAACTAGTTCTGTCTTTGATATAAAGTTGACAGTGTATGGGTGTGGGGACAATTGACCCCAACCTAATGTGTCCACAGATGGGGATCGAGGCATCATCACCATGATGTGTGTGTCATTATTATGGGTGGTCGTGGTTTGCCATCTCACAATGTTCCAGAATCTTGGATCAGAGCGTGTTTTTGTTTTGGTTATGTTATGTGGCAAATTCATACTGGTCTTTATCTCTTTACCTGCCTATTACTCTTTTCGTATCAATTTTCCCAGTTGTCACTAAATGTAGTATTTTCTTCCACTTTTCCCATAAATTTTCCCAGTTGTCACTAAATGTTCTACTTTATTCCAATTTTCCCATCAATTTTCATGTTGTCACTGTTTTTTTTTTTTTTTACTTTATTCCACTTTTCTCATCAATCTTGCCAGTTTTCACAAAGTTTTCATTTTATACCTCCTCATAACATGCTCCAAAAATATTTGACATCTAATTTTTCTAATCAGTTTACATTATTCATTTGTTTCTTGTAGAACTATATCACTTGTGTTTCTGTCCGTCCATGCTATTCTGTGAACTGATGAATCAATGTCCTAGGCATCTGTAAAGAAGGTAGACAGCTATTGCTCTCCTGTTTGTCCAGACTGGTCAGTGACCGTAGCCATTGTCTCTATACAGAGATCCATGAACTAGAGACCACAACCAACAACTATCTGTCGGCTGCTTTGAAGCTCAATCTACCACCTACTCTCCTTCTTTCACATCACCCTGGTTGGGGAGATAAACAGGTACTCCGCCTTGCCCAAGAGTGTCCCATAGCCTAGCGGAGGGAAGGAGGCACCTTACTTCTCCTTTGATAGGATCGCACATCTCACTGGGTAGCGAGTATTATACTTCTCCATAAGGTATTAGCCAGGATTCTGATCAAATCAGTCAGAAAGCCACCAAAACCTGCTCTTGACGACTACCATGTTATGAACAGACCAGAACAAGTCATTATTCTGCGCCTCAGAACAGGACACAATATATTACGCAACCACATGTATACAAAATTCAAGATTGGTGAATCAGCCATGTGCACATGTGGATTGGTGTCGCAGACAGCAGAGCACATACTCCAAGACTGCTTAAAATACAACATATCCAGGCAAACCTTCTGGACTAAAAAGACGACAGTGGAAGATAAACTCTATCGACCACTGAGTGAACTAAAAAAGACAGTTACATTCATACAAACGACAACATTGCAGTTAAAGACATATTTCAAGCGAACGAAAGAAGGATAAGAAGTCAGGATTCTACCAGGTGAATGAACAGTCCTATCCCATTACCCATTAGGATCTCACATCTCACTGGCACCTGGCCATCTTGACATATTTCAGCTTATTACATTGTACTTCTAAGATGACAAGATAACTACAACCCATGGGAGTAGCTAATGTTATACCTCTCCATAAGGTATTAGCCAGGATTCTCCCAAGTGGAATAAGCAGTGTTGGACACTCCTATTTATTCGAGTGGTCTAAAGAGCAATAACAATGGTGGCAATCAATGGTGGGTAATTTGTAGAGAATTGTCTGCTGTTTTGTCCTGTTTGTTTTTAATCCAGTAACAAGTTACCATTGACCAACCAATCAGATAACATTACTTCCATTGCGTGCTGAACAAATTGTTTTTACATCTTATGAATAAATTATCATATATTCTGAAAGCTACCGCCTTTTTTTTCCTGGTTATCTTTTAAGTGTTCCCATTATCACTGTAAACAGACAGGCTGAGAAACATCTAACAGCGGTCTGAGTCGCTTAAAAGTCGACTTCATTGCACCGGGTTTTTATCCCATATGGCTCGGTCTCTTTCCGCAGCGTGGACAGCGTCGCACAAAGCACGAACTCCATAGCTCTAGCGACGACCCACAGGAGTCTCCGAAAAATTTCACTCGTGAACCGAAGGAGGTGGCATGGAATCGAAACCACAATCTTCGGAGCCTGAGTCAAACGGCTTGACCACTTCGCCACAGATACTCCTAAAGCGGTGTAAGTGTAGTTTCTGAGGGAAATGCAAAGAATACCATTGATGGAAAGAAAAACCATTGTGGGACGCAGAGATGTTTCCAAGGCAACACTACCAGGTTCTATACTGGCCAAGACCTACTGACACGTCCTAGTCGCACGTCCTGGGCAGCAGGTCCCTTCGGGGTCCTGGCTAACGTCAGTAGGATCGTTGATTATTCCGAAGTCGGAGAGTATCTGCCTGCACGACGAGGAACCACCAGTCTACACACCAATAAGCCAGACATGGGACAACAGATACTCACGCAAACCTCAGGTCCGGTATGACATCACACTGATGTTGGACAACAGGATGTCTTCATCCGACATACAGGACTTCACGCTGGAATTCACAGCCAGCGAACGCAAACAAGCAATAACCATTGTGCATGACCTATAAGAAATAGATGAAAATCATACACTTATTACAGAAATTAGACGAAGACGGTCAAGATTTTTTTGGGCACGTTATGTTAAAGAAAGTTAGTTGCATCTCCTTTACAGGACGAGTCAGTGGCAGCAGCATATTTTGCTGTTGTGATCTCTAGGCAAGTTTACGTTCAATAGTTTGCCATTGCTTTCTGAACGACACCCATAACATTTTGTAAAAAACCAAATCAAGACTGTCTGCTGCCAAATCACCCGCAACTGTGTTTCGAACGCGGGTATGCGAGAGAAATATATAGATGGTTTGGCCATATGGCATAATCGAGGAAAAAACAGAGCTGATCCACGACTCTGGTGATCGTGTGAGATGGCGAAACATGACCGCCCATGCGTATCGGCAAGGCACATGATGATATTGACAAACACAGTCTCTGCGATGGATCTCCAATTTGTTATTTTTCATGAAATACCTCAGGGGTGTACAGAGTAACAATGATGGTGATCTGCATAGCTTGTGGACATTATCTGCTTTTTCTTCTCATTTGTGTTAAAATCAATTAACATAAAATTAACATTGGCCAATCAATTGGATGGAAGTCTGCGTGGCCGAAAGGCTATAAACACTCGCTCTTATACTTTCTATGTGCAGATGTCAAAGTAATGGGTTAATTCTCTACACCAGTTTAAATGTTGACTTCTCCTTCAGAAATCAATGGCAAACTACTGAACGTAAAAACTGCAGTTATATATTATATGAAGTATGCAAATGCCGAGATGCAGTGAAGTATGCCAGGCAAGAAATCAGGCAACATTTTGTTTATGGTGTCTGTGGCTAAATTCACTCAGGCAATACATTGTTTTGAATTTCTGAACTATGTCTAATTAACTAATCAATCTACGGCAGGGGTGGGCAAACTTTTTGTGCGTAGGGCCACATTGACAAATGTAAAGCTATTGGGGGGGGGGGGGGGGGGGGGTCGCATATATATTATGTCCACTTTGTTTACAGCAACCTATCACAATAAGTAATTATGAATTATTTATAGGTTATTAAACAGTATACATAATTAATTTTTGCAATTGTATTTTACTTATACACTAATCTTATATCTGTGAATTCAGGCAGACCGGGACGGACAGTCAGAGTGACAGGACCTCAGTGTTTACCCTCGCCAGTTGTGTAGTTTAGAGAGGGCATAGTTATACGTAGCGACCAGTTAGAATGTATTTGAGTGTTGAATACTAGTTGTGTATGCTCGTAAGACGAGCTCTGTAATATATATAATAAAGCGTGAATCTTGATCTTCCATTCACACGACGATGTGTTTGTAATTATGAGGTGTGAATGAAGTGACCGCATGCTTGTATGAATTCAGGTTGTTGACACATTGCATCACTAATTTTTTGCGTTACACAATATTGTGTTGTACAATTTTCTCCATTTTTTTTACAATTTCTTTCGAAAATGCTCACGACAATCGTCAATGTATGTGTGTTGTGTATAAAGTGTGAGAGTTTGTTCATACTAGTTTCAGTGATTATGTGATTATGTGTCTAGAAGTGAGGATGTGTGTATGGGTGTGTATGTGGGGGATGTGTGTGGAGGGGTTTGAGTGGGGGATGTGTGTGGGTGGATATGGGATGTGTGTGTGTGTGTGTGATGGGTGTGGGAGATGAGTGTGGGTGGAGGATTTATCTGGATGGAGGTCTGTGTGGGTGGTGGAGGATGTATGTGTGGGTGGTGAGGGTGTTTGTAGGTGGGGATGTGTGGGTGGGTGGGAGATGTGGGTGAGGGAGGTGAATGGGGTGGATGTGTGTGGGGGGACGTGTGTGGGTGGGGGATGTGTATACGTATGGGGTGTTGTATAGGAGGGGAGGTGTGGTGGGTGGGGGAGGTGTGATTGGGTGTGGGATGTGCGAGTTGTTGACGGATGTATGTGAGGGTAAGGGATGTGTGTTTTGGTGGGTGATTAGGGTGTGTAAGTGTGGATGAGTAGATGGGAGATTATGTGTTGATGGGTTGGTGGTGGATGTGTGGGTGTGAGTAGTTGAGGGGTGAGTACGTGAGTGGATGGATGTGTGGGGTGTGTGTGGGAAGATGTGTGTGGGTGGGGGTAAATGTAGGTAGTGAGGTGTGTATGGGTGGGAGGTGTATGTTTGCGGATGGGGGATGTGTTGTTAAGTGAGGATGTGTGTGGGGGATGGGTGGGGTGTGGGTGGGGATGTGTGGTTAAGGGATGGGTGACTGAGGGTGGATGGGTGGAGGATGTGTGGGTGGGTGAGTGTGTGTAGATTGGGGGATGTGTGTGCGTGGAAGGGTTTGGGATTTGTGGGTGGGTTGGGGGATATTGTCTGGATGGTGATGTGTGTAAGTGGGGGAATTGTGGCTGCTGGATGTGTGGGTAGGCGGGGATATGTGTGGGTGGGTAATTTGTGTTTGGCTGGGTGGTTGGGGGTGTGCGGGTGGGTAGTGGAGGATATGTGGGTGTTGGTGGGTGGAGGATGTGTGGACGGGCTGATGTGTGTATGTGCTTAGGATGTGTGGGTGGGTTATGGGTGGGTATGTGCATGTGTGCCTGGGGTGTGTGGGTGTGTGATGTGTGGTGAGTGGGAGATTAGTGTGTGGGGGATGTGTTTGTGGGGGTGTGTGTGTGTGGATGGGGTTGTGAGTGGGGGATGTGTGTGTGGGCGGTGGATGTGTGTGTGGTGGTTTGTGTGGTGAGTGGGAGATGAGTGTGTGGCTGGGCAGATGTGTGCAGGTGGGTGTGGGATGTTGGGGATGGTGGGGCATGTATGTGTGGTTGTTTGGGAGATGTGTGCGTGGATGGGATGGGTGGGTGGGGGATGTATCTCGTAACATGGTAATATGCATTGTTCATATTTACAACATTTATTTGACAATGCTTTTACCTATGTGAAGGTATTATGCACTATTGATGAACGAAAGATAACTGATTGGAAGGGCCGAATGTAAGACGGGCCCAATTTGTTACCCTTTGAAAATAAAGACTGTTCTTTCGCATAACAGCATGCAAGGTGCAGTCCGACAATAAAGACCTATTCTTAAATTTATTGAAGAAAATGCTTGTTCGCAAATGTATCCAAACAATGATAAAATTTTACAAAATAGAAAGTTGTAATTTTATCAAAATGTTAAGACAGTCATAACGGTTCATTAAATTCTGTAAAATTCAACAAAATAGCTTAAAACCGAAGAAAACATTTTTATTTTTAAGTGCCCTCGAGGGCCGCATAATATCAGTTGCCGGGCTGCAAGCGGGCCATAGTTTGCACACCCCTGACTTAGGCTATAGCCAACAGTCATACCACTCACCTTTTCGTTGTTACTTTGGCGTTAAAATCCCTCAGGATAACAGTCATTTCAAATTGTTACACAGGTCCCCGGCCAAGTCTAATTCGTTATATCATTCAAGAAGCCGGGGCATGAAAACGTGAGGCCAAGAAATTCCTTGGCATTGAGAATCTTTCGCATTTACTAACCCGTTGCCAATCTTTTGCATTTACTAACCCCTTGCTTTGTACAAATCCACATTGTTCTTCTCCTATTTATATATCCATCATAACTGATACCCCTATACATGTATTTGTTTGTCTCTCCATCATAATGGTTTATGTTAAATTCCTCGGAAGTTATCATGCCCTCTGGTTCACATATACCAAACATGTTAATATTTAGTCTTCTCAATTCTTTCTTAATGTTTCAAATTTTGAGATGTAGGTCAGCATGGTCGAATGGATAAGAACGCGTGTTCTTAAACATCCGGTGTCCTGATCCCGAGGTAAGGGGTGCAACCTTTACACCGGACAGGTAGACTAAAATGTTGACCCGTCATTCTTGAATTGATGATGTAAATTACAAGTACCACTGAAGTCGGAGTGGGTTCGCCTGATGGCGAGGGACACTGTTAATAGAGAAAGCTAACTCACACGCAAAATTTAGTCCATCACTACTATAAATAGTGTGTATGGACTACGCTTGAGTTCAAAGCGAGCGAGCGCAAAAAAAAAAAAAGTTTGGGATAATCATCAGCATCATCTTCCACTTCTGCCGTCAAGCGTCTTAGGGAGGAATAGTTTACGCTCCAGCGCCCGATGGGTGGCACTGGATAGTGTCATTCCGTGTGATTGTACAATGTCTTTGATGTTGTCAATCCATTTTTTTCTTGGGCGTCCTCTTGGTCTCGTCGCAGATGATCTTTGATGTAAGGTCAGTGATGGTAGTTGATGGTGTTGCATTCTAACGACATGGCCAAACCACTTGATCTTCTGTCTTTCAATAAATGTGGCACAAGATGTTGATCCCACTGTTTGTCTGATAACAGCATTTCTTACTCGGTCTCAGATTGTTAAGTTGGCAGCTCTCCTCAGGTATCTCATCTCACAGGTGTTGATTTTGCGTAAGTGTGATTTGGATGAAGTCCAAATTGAGATTGGTAGCATAGGGTTGGTGTGAATATGATGTTTATTATTTGTCGTTTTGTTGACATGGGTTTATTTGGATGTTTCAGTAAGGGTGATAGGTGATATGTAAGTGGATTAGCTTTTTAACATCTGATTTCGATTTCTCTGCCCAATCTGCCATCTTCTGTGATCATACTTCCAAAATATTTGAATTCTTTAACTTGTTTCAGAGTTGTGCTATTTATCTGTATACTTAGTGGACCAGGCGATCTGCTAACTTGCATTACTTGGGTTTGGGCTGTGTTTATACTCATGTTATATCTGCTGCAGGTTTAACTCAGGTTATTAATATGATATTGAAGTCTGCCCTCATCGCTGTAAAACTGGCACTGATCATCTGCAAATAGAAGTTCATTTATTTCCTGTGGATCAGTTGTTTCATCTGGAGTAAAGAGTTCTAAATTTTCTGAATCTGTTCTGTCAAGGTTTGCTTCTTTGGATATTCTGTCCATGTAGATATTAAATAGCAGACGAGAGAGCACACATCCCTGTCTCACTCCTGTACTGACTGTGAACATATCGGATATACCTTCTTGTGTTCTTACTGCATGTCACAGCCTCACATAGGGGCGGTAACCAACATAAAGTAAGAGATCGTGGCGAAGGGCTAAAACTCCCCCTCAAGGGAAAGAAGTGAGTCACTCGAAGGCTTGAAGAATCCAGAGCCTTCTCGAAGGACTGGTCAGTGTGTCCACTGTCCCGTGGACACTGATGTGGCCCGCCGATTACAGGGTCCACGAGAAACTCGGATAGAGTTACCACCCGTGTCGGATTGCGACACGTGTGAAACGGCAGAGACAGACTGGACATCGGAGAAGCAACAGGGCTTACCTTAGGGGGACTTGATAGTTCAGACCCATGTGTATTTAAGGGTCGTAGACATATGCTAGATAGTTGCTTAGAATTGTTTGTTATAATCATGTGTGATGTAAAACCTCTGTGATACGCAACTTGTCAAGTGCGGGCTTGTCAAAACCCACTTCGCCAGCGCACTGTATATATTATATAAATAAATGTTGCTATGTTGTATCTAACGGAGTTTGTTGCCTGTGTGAGCCCGAGTTCAGATCCCCTAGAGATCTAAGACTGTGACAGGCTATTTGGGGGCAATCGCCGGTTTTGGCACAAGCTTTACGTTTCAGACAGCTCTTGGTTGCCAAGTAAAATAATTAGTTAAATTATATCAAGTTTAATACAGAACAAAGTTTAAAAAAAACTCTGCAGCTATCTAGTAATGAACTAGTATTAGTCCCTCTTCAGAAACATTTCAAATGATGTTAATATTATGAAATTTGACATGACTGTGACATTTACTTGACTGTTACTAATTTTTTTTTTATTCCAACCTCAGATTGTTCCGCGAATTATCGGGTGTACGTAACCTATCCTCCAACAGTGGCGAGAGAAGAAGACTACATTCGCAAGTTCAGGGAAAATAAGATGAGTTTCATATCATGCTCATTGCAACCCTAAGCGGTACTTACCATCATCCATTCATGTAACATTTTTTCTATGCATTGATTTGTTTGTATATTCTAATATCATAACCAACAAAACTTTTCATGTGTATTTGCTCATGTAGACATTAAGGGAGATAACTAAATTTTCTACTCCTCAACTATTTTTCTAAGGGATTTACTTTCAGTAAAGTTAACAACAACTAAAAGACAAGATGTCAACGTTAGAACAATGTATTGAGGCAGGTATTAGATTAGGATATAAAGAGGAGAAACTGTCAGAATGGGCACAAAAGACGCATTCAGAAAATATGGCACGAGAGGAAAGAGCAATGGAACGAGAAGAGAAAAAGATGCAATCAGAAAGAGAAGAGAAAAAGATACAAATGCAAATTGAGGCAGAAGAGAAAAAGATGCAGATGCAATTGCAGGCTGAAGAAAAGAAAATGCAACTGCAGGCTCAAGAGAAGCAAATGGAGCTTGAGGCCGCAGCCAAACAAGCCCAGTTAAATGCAGAGACACAGATAAGACTAAAACAAATGGAAATTGACTCCAACCTAGAAATGTCAGTAAATAAAATGAGAAGTAAGGAAGAGGAACAAAAATACAACAAATATAAAGGCCTAGTTACAGCATTCTGCTCAGGAGATTCTATCAGCGCATACTTAGAAAACTTTGAGTGTTTAATGACCTACCATAAGGTCGCAAAAATTGACTGGTCATTTATTTTGATGAGAAATTTAGCACTGGAGCCCTTAAACGTAATAGAGACAGTTCCACAAGATATGAGGAAAGATTATGATTATTTAAAGCAAAGGATACTCCAACATTTCTCACTAGATACAGCAGGCTATCAACAACAGTTCGCAAAATTAGCCCCACAACCTAACGAAACCTTCATAGACTACGTGTCTACAGTTCAGGATATTTGCACAAAGTGGATAAACTCAGCAAAATCAAATAACAACCATGACAAACTGAAAGAACTCATTATAATTGACAAAATTGTTAGTACAATTCCAACACCTTTTTCTAAATTTTTGAAACAAATGGATTGTAAGACTATCCAAGAGGTAGAAACCAAGGGGAGTGCATTTTTTACAGCGAACCGCGATATTTTCCAGTTAAACATGAGCCAAAATGAAACAGCGGCAGTTATAAACACTAGAAACTCAAAACCAACTGAAAATAAGTTCAAACAACGCTCGAAGTTCACGAAACCAGTCAAGTGCCAGTATTGTCATCTGACACACGAAGAGTACGCGATGTGTGACAAATCACCGAATTATCCGCATCATCTCCAAATGATAGTGGAGAAACAAAAGAACAAGAGAAATGCGTATCAGAGAGCAATCAAACGCTATTTTTGTTCCAGCTATGGACATTATTCACGATTTTGTGAAGGGCGAAAGATAATGAAGCAGGCCAATGCCGCACTAATTGACACTTCCTCAGAGGAAGAGATTGAACAACTGAACGAATGTGACAACCAGAATGAAAGTTTGAGTGGGCTAGGGAATGCAGTGCAAATCATTGACACCATTACAGATAACAAATGTAACACCTGTAGAAAATTTCAGCTTGATACAACGTTGTTATGCGGCCACACAATCCCAGTTTCTAACGAAATGGCCAACGCAGCCTTATCATCAACAGGCAAATTAAATTTCACAACAGGTTTTGTAAATAACAAAAAGTGCACATTAATACGCGATTCCGGCGCAACTCTTTGTGGAATTAAAAAAACATTAGTTAACGACAAAGACTACACACACAAATACGTAACTTGTCGCACATTCGCAGGCACGATCGAAAGATACCCCCTAGCACTTGTCTAAATTCGCACACCGTTTATATAAGGACTAGTATTGTGCGCAGTACTAGAAAATCCTGTCGCTGAGATTATTCTTGGGAATCTTCCCAACATAAGATCTTGCTCTGAAAAGGAAATCAGAGATTGGGAGCAGAAAAACTGTATCCAGAACCCAAACAGCGATTCTAAAGGGAAACACCACGCGTGCTTGTCTCAAACTGCCAAAAGCACAAGGGAGACAACCAATGACGTAATTCAAAATGAATTCACCGAGGTGCATAATGCAGGGGCGGTTGAATCTATCAGTGATACCACCAACTTAAAACCTCGAACTGAGGATGCCATCGATCCACAAATTACCAAGCCTGTAGATGTGCAACAACACACACAACAGACTAATGCAATAACACGACAGACAACACACAAAACCCACACCGACCAACTTCAGGAGTCGCTAGAAATCATATTACCTAACACTACCGCCACTAATTTTGGAGAAGAACAGCAAGCAGATCCTACACTTTCCCAGTATTTTCGGTTAGTAGGACTTAAACCAAAATTGACTAAAAATGCTTCATGGAAATTTAGAATAAAGAACAATGTTCTAACTAGATTATATACCAGAGATCAGACCACGATACAGCAAGTAGTTCTACCTCAATCACATCGTGAGAAAGTACTAAATATAGCCCATGACTCACCTTTCGGAGGAGATATGGGTTACGAAAAGACTAGAGCCAGAGTACTGACCCAATTTTATTGGCCTAAATTTTGCCAAGACATAAAAACCTATCGTAGATCATGTGATACATGTCAGAAACTGGTTAAAAAGGAAAAAAAACCTACGGCAGAAATTCAATCAACCACAACTGCCTCGAGGCCATTTTAAATCGTGGCAGTTGATTTAGTAGGTCCTTTGAACCACATCTCAAACAAAGGAAATAGATATATTTTTACACTTGTTGATCTATGTTCGAGATGGCCAGAAATGATTCCATTAAAATCTATCTCCTCTAAGGATGTGACGGACGTATTTTTACAGATATTCTCCTGTTTTGGCTTCCCGGAGAAGATAATTTCAGATAGGGGAACACAGTTCATATCTAATGCCACTCAATTGGTAACTAAGTTACTAGGCATAAAACAATGTTTCACCAGTCCCTATCGACCGGCCGCGAATGGAATTTGCGAAAAACTAAATGGGGACCTGAAACATATGTTATCCAAAGTGACAGCTAAAAATCCAGCCGATTGGGATATACTTCTCCCAACGGTGCTGTTCGCATATAGAGAAGTCCCACAATCAAGCACAGGGTTCTCTCCTTTCGAATTGATATATGGAGCGAACCCAAGAGGACCTCTCACTATTTACAAAGATATAATATCACAACATGTAAATACCCAATTACCAGTTGCCACCTATGATTTAGTCACTGACACCAGAGACAAAATCATTCGATCCTGTATACTGGCCAGAACATCATTACAGGAGAAAGGTTTTAGGTACAGGCAGTACGCCAACAAAGGTGCAAAAACGATTGTATTACAACCAGATCAGGATATTTTACTATTGCTACCTGACAAGAGAAATTTACTATCAACCTCTTGGCAGGGACCATTTAAAATTGTGAGAAGAATTTCGGAAGTTGACTACGAAATTTCTTTGAATGGAAAGTTGAAAATATTCCATGTAAATATGTTAAAACCATACTATTCTAGAAATGACAGTGACACGAATAAGCAGACGCAGATGACAGATAACAGAAACGAAACGACAATTACCCAACTGAATGACACCTCGACAAACGAAGCATCGTTAATGACTCATTCTTGCGACAACGAAGACGACGAAAACATATTTACAGTACCGACAATATGGGATGACGACAACGACGACCAATTTGACGACACATTGACAACTATTAGTCTCGACGACGACGACAATGACATTGAAGACAATTTACAAACAGTAGCATCAGTAATAAATCAGACGGACGTAGACAATACGGAAATTCCAGTACCAATTATGAATGACGACAGTAGTATGAAGGACATACAAATCTCTGACACTTTGACACAACAGCAGCGACAAGACATTTTGTCTCTCCTTAACGACTATAAAACTATCTTCTCAAACAAACCTGGACGGACTGACAAAATAACACATTCAATTGTGTTGACAGATCTGACACCGATCACATGTAGACCATATTCTATTCCTTTGCATTATAGAGCAAATTTAGACAAAGAAATTTTGGATTTAGAGAAAAATAGAATAATACAGAAATCTATGTCCCAGTATTCTTCGCCAATTGTCCTGGTGAAAAAGAAGGACCAAAAGATTCGTTTGTGCATAGATTATAGAAGGTTAAATACGATAAACACAACAGATGCTGAGCCAATGAACAGCTGTGAAGACCTCATTTTGAATATGTCTCAATCATCCTTATTTTCTAAGGTTGATTTAGCGAAAGGTTACTGGCAAGTACCACTACACCCTTCTTCAAGACATATAAGAGCATTCGCTACACCTCTTGGGTTGTACGAATGGAGATATCTTCCATTTGGTCTCAAGAACGCTCCCGCCACATTTGTCAGGTTAACTAGATTGTTATTGCACGGCATCAAGGACGTGCAATCTTATATTGATGATATATGCATTCATTCTTCTAACATGACTTCTCACTTACTTACACTCCAACAAGTCTTTAACCAAATCTTTCTTTTTGGACTTACTATCAAACTTTCCAAGGTTGAAATAGGCTATAAACAGTTAGACTTCCTTGGTCATAGGATTTCCGAAGGCAAACTGTTGACAGATGATAAAATTGTATCGAAAATTCTCAACCTAGAAATTCCTACTACAAAGAAACAAGTTAGAAGCTTATTAGGTCTCATAAACTATTATGCCAAGTTTATACCAAACTGGGCAGAACTCACATCAGTTTTTTCTAATCTGTTGACAAAAGATCATCCAGAAAAATTTTTGTAAAAGTACCCGCTTAGAGGATGCAATGTGCAGATTGAAATCCATTTTTTCTAACCCACCAGTATTAAGATTACCAAACATAGATATACCCTTTATTTTGACCACAGATTCGAGTGCTATCGCAATTGGAGGATGCCTTATGCAAGAAGTGCAAGGAGTGAGACATCCAATACTCTACGTAAGCCGGAAGCTGAACAAGGCAGAAATCCATTATTCCACGGTGGAATTGGAGGCATTAAGTCTACTATTTTGTATGCGCCGATTATCTAAGTTCCTCTTAGGTTCCCATTTTGTTGTGCTAACCGATAACTCGCCATTGTTGGTACTTAAGCAAGGTGTTCCTAAAAACCATCGTTTACAAAGATGGTGTCTTCTTCTTCAAGATTTCGACTTCGAAATCCGCCATATCAGAGGCACTGACAACATTATTGCTGATATTTTATCGCGACAAACGAATGTGCCAGCAGAATAACATTAGGCACATTAATAATTCGCCATACAAGAAGCTGTGATATTTTATTCTGTGGCATAGAACAGTGTAACTCTACACCTGCTAGAGAACTTTCATTTAGAAGTAATAACACCCCAGTGAATAGGTTACGTATAACACCTACGAACGTGAAACTTTGAGAACTCTATACCACCAATTACCAAAGCTCTAGAAACAATCCGAGCGATAGATAATATCTGTGAAATGATTTCAACCAGTGAACTGACAGTGATCATGAAAGCATTAAGAACACTTTATACTCGACATTAAGAACATTGCATACTTGCTGTTGCTAAGAAACTGTGCAAACAGCCGGAATAGAACTACGTCGATTACAACATTCAAGAGACAGCCATATTATCCGTTAACATTCATGGCATGACACGCGGACAACAGGAGGACAACGCACACATCGTCGTTGGATTTAGTTAGTTAATTAATTTAGTAGTATTTAATATGTATTATACTTGTGTTGAATTATGTATATAAAATATGTCAACCTATAACTTGTATATTTTCTACCATAATATTACAGGTATTTCCACTCATAGGCGAAATATTCTTCCTATGCAATTTTCTCTATTTAAGTTATGAACCATTTTTTGAGTACTCGTACAAAAAGTACTTATTATCTTAAAGGGAACATATCGCCTAATCCGTTTTTCTAAGGGCAGTAAGACTTACCTCAACTTTATTTAGATATTTTAACTAAATACTAGTTTGTGTGAAAGATGTGTGAATGACAGGGTGAATGAATTAAATGAGAGAGCGATATACTGAGCGGACAAATTGTACGCAAAACGTATTTATTTTAATTTGTCTGCGTCTTTCATGTAAAATGTATTACCTGTCTAAATTGTTGATACATGTTTAGTATTTAAGACACTACATCTAAGCGCCACTGCTTGGAATGCCCGATCATGCATTACACACATTGGGGTAATTCATGACAAAGGATATCCCAACTCGTGACGCTTGGAGATAAACCACACATTGAGCACACACTTTATACAAAACTCAAAACTGAACACTAACAATTAAAATACAGTCACTTTATTAAAAGCAGCAACATATTAGTCAATACACTAACAAGCCAACAGGGACACAGGTAGTCAGAGGGGATAA
The DNA here is from genome assembly GCA_014155875.1 of Cepaea nemoralis. Taxonomy (NCBI): domain Eukaryota; kingdom Metazoa; phylum Mollusca; class Gastropoda; order Stylommatophora; family Helicidae; genus Cepaea; species Cepaea nemoralis. Next base: position 187,299 of record JACEFZ010008739.1, read on the forward strand.
AACAACAGCGTAACTACATATTCAGCATTATACAACATACGAAAGTAAAAGTGTATTGAAATGCACACACAGGACAAGATTTGCAGGTGCACTTAATTAGCCAAGACTTTTGTCTTGTTAATACTCTCTTACACAGAGTTTAATTATCTTGGTATCAGTGGGATACTTGAGAAGGACCGGTTGTAAAAACAACTAGGAAACGTCACGTAACTTCGGTCAGATAAGCATTTTTAAGGACACAGAAGAGAGAGACCTCTTCAGCAAATCATCGTGAAGTGGTGTATGGGAGAATACATGAGTGTTGATGCAGATATGTAGATTGCCAAGTTACTATCCACCAAACTACAAACACCGACTTTATGTGATTTTGTGACAGAATTAGTACAAAACTAATTACCTTATAATAACCCATCAAATCAGGGTGGAGAGGGGGACTCCTGTCACAGCCTCACATAGGGGCGGTAACCAACATAAAGTAAGAGATAGTGGCGAAGGGCTAAAACTCCCGCTCAAGGGAAAGAAGTGAGTCACTCGAAGGCTTGAAGAATCCAGAGCCTTCTCGAAGGACTGGTCAGTGTGTCCACTGTCCCGTGGACACTGATGTGGCCCGCCGATTACGGGGTCCACGAGAAACTCTGATAGAGTTACCACCCGTGTCGGATTGTGACACGTGTGAAACGGCAGAGACAGACTGGACATCGGAGAAGCAACAGGGCTTACCTTAGGGGGACTTGATAGTTCAGACCCATGTGTAATTAAGGGTCGTAGACATATGCTAGATAGTTGCTTAGAATTGTTTGTTATAATCATGTGTGATGTAAAACCTCTGTGATACGCAACTTGTCAAGTGCGGGCTTGTCAAAACCCACTTCGCCAGCGCACTGTATATATTATATAAATAAATGTTGCTATGTTGTATCTAACGGAGTTTGTTGCCTGTGTGAGCCCGAGTTCAGATCCCCTAGAGATATAAGACTGTGACACTGCACTTCGGCTCGAGTGGTACATGGCAATGATGTTTTCAAGCAATTGCCCTTGTATCCCATACTCTTCAAGGATGGCCCGTAATCTGTATCTGTCTACTCTATCGAAAGCCTTTTCCTGATCTACAAACACAATATTCTGCTGGTGACTATATTCTATAGTTTGTTCACATATTTGTGAATTGTGTGCTGGTTGCTTGCTTGCGTTCGCTGGCTGTGAACTCCAGCGCGAAGTCCCATATGTCAGATGAGGACATCCTGTTGTCCAACATCAGTGTGATGTCATACCGGACCTGATGTTTGCGTGAGTATCCGTTGTCACATGTCTGGCTTATTGGTGTGCAGACTGGTGGTTCCTCGCCGTACAGGCAGATACTCTCCGACTTTGGAAGAATCAGCGATCCAACTACGTTAGCCAGGACCCCGAAGGGACCTGTTGCCCAGGACGCACGACTAGGACGTCCTAGTACAGTGGTTCTCAACCGGTGGGGAATCCCCCCCCTCCTCCAGGGTTTCCAGGGGCAGGGGGATTAAGATTATTTCAAGATGGCATGAATACAAGAGCCAGTTACTTGATATTGTTTTTCCCTCTAAATTTAACCTAATGAAATTCGTTTTATAACGTAAGTAGACACGCAAATAACGTTTTACGTAGATGTCTAGACTTGTTCTAGTATGTGTTATTAAATTTAGTTTCTAATTTTATGTATAATGTGTAAAGGTGGGGGGGGGGGGGGTATAGGGAGGAAATTCGAAAGGGAGAATGACGTTATGAGTATATGGTAAAGGGAGGGGGCATGGGCCAAAAAAGGTTGAGAAGCACTGTGCTAGTAGGTCTTGGCCAGTATAGAACCTGGCCCTTGTGCCTTGGAAACACCTCTGCGTCCCTGCCTAAGTGTAAATAGTGCATCAGTGCAACTTTTACCTTTCCGAAAACCGAATTGTACTTTGCTAACCTGTTGTTCAACTGTAGGTCTAGCTAGCTCTTTGTTCCGGTAGTTTTGCGTACATTTTCCCTATATGGCTTAGAATATGGGATAATTAATTTGGTTAATTTTCTTTGTATACTAAGAAGACGGTGGAGAGATTATATATATATATATACACACAGACCTACAAGCACTTGGAATCAGCGACTGGCAAGAGAAGGTCAACCAGAGAGACGAATGGAGACGGACTGTATCTGCAGCAAAGAACCTCAATGGCTCGGAATGCTGAAGAAGAAGAAGAGAATTTTCTTTAAATTTTGTGTGGCCCTAGAAGGCCAGTTAAAAATTATTATAATGAAACACCTCAACGAATGGTCATTAAAAGTACACTATTAGGAATTAAAGATAAATGTAGAACGATAAAAGTTGATTGTAAAATGTAAGTAAATAAAGATTGGACAAATTTTATATAAGTACATTATAGGACAATTATTGAGATTATATATCTGATTGCTTTATTGATTTCTTTATTTCCAAAAAAAATAATAAGGAGATTTCTACATTAGTTAATGATCTTTATAGCTAGGTATTAGATTGCCTTTTTTTAAAAATAAATTTTAGTAATCTCCCTTGTAACATTATTAGATGTTTATGTCCCCTACTCATTGCTTATCTAGGTGTTTTTCTTTTAGATATCTAGTAATTCTGCAGAATGCTTGAACATAAGTATTAATAAGTGTAGTGATCAATCAAGGCATTACTATCATGTTAACATGATATTTTACATATTCTCTAAGCAAACGTAATTGCACCAGCATTTGGCAAAGAGAATTCAACCCCCTGAATTCCAGACTGGCTTTGTTTGCTCAAAGAACAAAACTGAGCTTCGGAATGGCAAAGATATATATAAACAAGCATACAAGAACGATCTGGAACTGGGCATTGTCATGACCACTATTGGAGATATCAGAGAGCTTCTACTGCAACTGGTCAGTGTCAGGAGAGAACAGAACCCAATAGATCAGGCTACTTTTAACATTTATTGCAACATCTTCTTCTTCTTCTTCAGCTTTCCGAGCCATTGAGGTTCTTTGCTGCAAATACAATCCGTCTCCATTCGTCTCTCTGGTGGACCTTCTCTTGCCAGTCGTTGATTCCAAGTGCTTGTAGGTCTGTACATGGATTATCTCTCCACCGTCTTCTTGGTCTACCTCGGTCTCTACGGTCATTTATTTCCTGAGTGTAAGCGAGTTTTGTTTCCCTATTATCTTCCATTCTTTCTATATGCCCTAGCCATTGTAGTCTATTAGCTTTCATGATACCAGTGATTAGCGGGGACTTAAACAGATCATAAATGTCTTTGTTACTTCTTCTTTTCCACTCTCCACTTTGTGTATCCCTAATGGGTTCAAAGATGAGTCTTAAAATTTTGTTCTCAAAGGTTTGTAACAAAGCTTCGTCTCCTTTCGTTGTACTCCAGGTTTCAGAGCCATACAGCACAACTGGTCTGATCAGTGTTTTGTATAATATGACATCACACTGATGTTGGACAACAGGATGTCTTCATCCGACATACAGGACTTCACGCTGGAATTCACAGCCAGCGAACGCAAGCAAGCAATAACCATTGTGCATGACCTATAAGAAATAGATGAAAATCATACACTTATTACAGAAATTAGACGAAGACGGTCAAGATTTTTTTGGGCACGTTATGTTAAAGAAAGTTAGTTGCATCTCCTTTACAGGACGAGTCAGTGGCAGCAGCATTTTTTGCTGTTGTGATCTCTAGGCAAGTTTACGTTCAATAGTTTGCCATTGCTTTCTGAACGACACCCATACCATTTTGTAAAAAACCAACTCAAGACTGTCTGCTGCCAAATCACCCGCAACTGTGTTTCGAACGCGGGTATGCGAGAGAAATATATAGATGGTTTGGCCATATGGCATAATCGAGGAAAAAACAGAGCTGATCCACGACTCTGGTGATCGTGTGAGATGGCGAAACATGACCGCCCATGCTTATCTACATGGCACATGATGATGATGATCCATGACTCTGGTGATCGTGTGAGATGGCGAAACATGACCGCCCATGCGTATCGGCAAGGCTCGTGGTGATATTGACAAACACAGTCTCTGCGATGGATCTCCAATTTGTTATTTTTCATGAAATACCTCAGGGGTGTACAGAGTAACAATGATGGTGATCTGCATAGCTTGTGGACATTATCTGCTTTTTCTTCTCATTTGTGTTAAAATCAATTAACATAAAATTAACATTGGCCAATCAATTGGATGGAAGTCTGCGTGGCCGAAAGGCTATAAACACTCACTCTTATACTTTCTATGTGCAGATGTCAAAGTAATGGGTTAATTCTCTACACCAGTTTAAATGTTGACTTCTCCTTCAGAAATCAATGGCAAACTACTGAACGTAAAAACTGCAGTTATATATTATATGAAGTATGCAAATGCCGAGATGCAGTGAAGTATGCCAGGCAAGAAATCAGGCAACATTTTGTTTATGGTGTCTGTGGCTAAATTCACTCAGGCAATACATTGTTTTGAATTTCTGAACTATGTATAATTTAACTAATCAATCTACGGCAGCGGTGGGCAAACTTTTTGTGCGTAGGGCCACATTGACAAATGTAAAGCTATTGGGGGGTCGCATATATATTATGTCCACTTTGTTTACAGCAACCTATCACAATAAGTAATTATGAATTATTTATAGGTTATTAAACAGTATACATAACTAATTTTTGCAATTGTATTTTACTTATACATTATATTTTACAATATGGACAAAAACTTTTACTAATTTGTTAACAAGATTTCACAATTTTTTTATTATAATTTTTTTTTATTATCTATCAATGGCTTTAATTTAGACACAAACTGACTAAATTGTCGCTACAGTTGTTGGTTTCTAATGAAATGTATGTAACTGCTTGCAATTTTTGACAATATTCTTGAAATCTGGAGCAAGTTTACTTGTTGAAACTGACCGCACGAGAACGGGGGACGAGTAGCTGGACTGGACCTGTGAATTCAGGCAGACCGGGACGGACAGTCAGAGTGACAGGACCTCAGTGTTTACCCTCGCCAGTTGTGTAGTTTAGAGAGGGCATAGTTATACGTAGCGACCAGTTAGAATGTATTTGAGTGTTGAATACTAGTTGTGTATGCTCGTAAGACGAGCTCTGTAATATATATAATAAAGCGTGAATCTTGATCTTCCATTCACACGACGATGTGTTTGTAATTATGAGGTGTGAATGAAGTGACCGCATGCTTGTATGAATTCAGGTTGTTGACACATTGCATCACTAATTTTTTGCGTTACACAATATTGTGTTGTACAATTTTCTCCATTTTTTTTACAATTTCTTTCGAAAATGCTCACGACAATCGTCAATGTATGTGTGTTGTGTATAAAGTGTGAGAGTTTGTTCATACTAGTTTCAGTGATTATGTGAGGCATCATGTATGTGTCTAGAAGTGAGGATGTGTGTATGGGTGTGTATGTGGGGGATGTGTGTGGAGGGGTTTGAGTGGGGGATGTGTGTGGGTGGATAGGGGATGTGTGTGTGTGTGTGATGGGTGTGGGAGATGAGTGTGGGTGGGGGATTTATCTGGATGGAGGTCTGTGTGGGTGGTGGAGGATGTATGTGTGGGTGGTGAGGGTGTTTGTAGGTGGGGATGTGTGGGTGGGTGGGAGATGTGGGTGAGGGAGGTGAATGAGGTGGATGTGTGTGGGGGGACGTGTGTGGGTGGGGGATGTGTATACGTATGGGGTGTTGTATAGGAGGGGAGGTGTGGTGGGTGGGGGAGGTGTGATTGGGTGTGGGATGTGCGAGTTGGTGACGGATGTATGTGAGGGTAAGGGATGTGTGTTTTGGTGGGTGATTAGGGTGTGTAAGTGTGGATGAGTAGATGGGAGATTATGTGTTGATGGGTTGGTGGTGGATGTGTGGGTGTGAGTAGTTGAGGGGTGAGTACGTGAGTGGATGGATGTGTGGGGTGTGTGTGTGTGGGAAGATGTGTGTGGGTGGGGGTAAATATAGGTAGTGAGGTGTGTGTGGGTGGGAGGTGTATGTTTGTGGATGGGGGATGTGTTGTTAGGTGAGGATGTGTGTGGGGGATGGGTGGCGTGTGCGTGGGGATGTGTGGTTAAGGGATGGGTGACTGAGGGTGGATGGGTGGAGGATGTGTGGGTGGGTGAGTGTGTGTAGATTGGGGGATGTGTGTGTGTGGAAGGGTTTGGGATTTGTGGGTGGGTTGGGGATATTGTCTGGATGGTGATGTGTGTAAGTGGGGGAATTGTGGCTGCTGGATGTGTGGGTTGGCGGGGATATGTGTGGGTGGGTAATTTGTGTTTGGCTGGGTGGTTGGGGGTGTGCGGGTGGGTAGTGGAGGATATGTGGGTGTTGGTGGGTGGAGGATGTGTGGACGGGCTGATGTGTGTATGTGCTTAGGATGTGTGGGTGGGTTATGGGTGGGTATGTGCATGTGTGCCTGGGGTGTGTGATGTGTGTGATGTGTGGTGAGTGGGAGATGAGTGTGTGGGGGATGTGTTTGTGGGGGTGTGTGTGTGGAGGGGTTGTGAGTGGGGGATGTGTGTGTGGGTGGTGAATGTGTGTGTGGTGGTTTGTGTGGTGAGTGGGAGATGAGTGTGTGGCTGGGCAGATGTGTGCAGGTGGGTGTGGGATGTTGAGGATGGTGGGGCATGTATGTGTGGTTGTTTGGGAGATGTGTGCGTGGATGGGATGGGTGGGTGGGGGATGTATCTCGTAACATGGTAATATGCATTGTTCATATTTACAACATTCATTTGACAATGCTTTTACCTATGTGAAGGTATTATGCATTATTGATGAACGAAAGATAACTGGTTGGAAGGGCCGAATGTAAGACGGGCCCAATTTGTTACCCTTTGAAAATAAAGACTGTTCTTTCGCATAACAGCATGCAAGGTGCAGTCCGACAATAAAGACCTATTCTTAAATTTATTGAAGAAAATGCTTGTTCGCAAATGTATCCAAACAATGATAAAATTTTACAAAATAGAAAGTAGTAATTTTATCAAAATGTTAAGACAGTCATAACGGTTCATTAAATTTTGTAAAATTCAACAAAATAGCTTAAAACCGAAGAAAACATTTTTATTTCTAAGTGCCCTCGAGGGCCGCATAATATCAGTTGCCGGGCTGCAAGCGGGCCATAGTTTGCACACCCCTGACTTAGGCTATAGACAACAGTCATACCACTCACCTTTTCGTTGTTACTTTGGCGTTAAAATCCCTCAGGATAACAGTCATTTCAAATTGTTACACAGGTCCCCGGCCAAGTCTAATTCGTTATATCATTCAAGAAGCCGGGGCATGAAAACGTGAGGCCAAGAAATTCCTTGGCATTGAGAATCTTTCGCATTTACTAACCCGTTGCCAATCTTTTGCATTTACTAACCCCTTGCTTTGTACAAATCCACATTGTTCTTCTCCTATTTATATATCCATCATAACTGATACCCCTATACATGTATTTGTTTGTCTCTCCATCATAATGGTTTATGTTAAATTCCTCGGAAGTTATCATGCCCTCTGGTTCACATATACCAAACATGTTAATATTTAGTCTTCTCAATTCTTTCTTAATGTTTCAAATTTTGAGATGTAGGTCAGCATGGTCGAATGGATAAGAACGCGTGTTCTTAAACATCCGGTGTCCTGATCCCGAGGTAAGGGGTGCAACCTTTACACCGGACAGGTAGACTAAAATGTTGACCCGTCATTCTTGAATTGATGATGTAAATTACAAGTACCACTGAAGTCGGAGTGGGTTCGCCTGATGGCGAGGGACACTGTTAATAGAGAAAGCTAACTCACACGCAAAATTTAGTCCATCACTACTATAAATAGTGTGTATGGACTACGCTTGAGTTCAAAGCGAGCGAGCGCAAAAAAAAAAAAAAAAGTTTGGGATAATCATCAGCATCATCTTCCAATTCTGCCGTCAAGCGTCTTAGGGAGGAATAGTTTGCGCTCCAGCGCCCGATGGGCGGCACTGGATAGTGTCATTCCGTGTGATTGTACAATGTCTTTGATGTCGTCAATCCATTTTCTTCTTGGGCGTCCTCTTGGTCTCGTCGCAGATGATCTTTGATGTAAGGTCAGTGATGGCATTTGATGGTGTTGCATTCTAGCGACATGGCCAAACCACTTGATCTTCTGTCTTTCAATAAATGTGACACAAGGTGTTGATCCCACTGTCTGTCTGATAACAGCATTTCTTACTCGGTCTCAGATTGTTAAGTTGGCAGCTCTCCTCAGGCATCTCATCTCACAGGTGTTGATTTTGCGTAAGTGTGATTTGGATGAAGTCCAAATTGAGATTGGTAGCATAGGGTTGGTGTGAATATGATGTTTATTATCTGTCGTTTTGCTGACATGGGTATATTTGGATGTTTCAGTAAGGGTGATAGTTGATATGTAAGTGCACTAGCTTTTTGAACATCTGATTTCGATTTCTCTGCCCAATCTGCCATCTTCTGTGATCATACTTCCAAAATATTTGAATTCTTTAACTTGTTTCAGAGTTGTGCTATTTATCTGTATACTTAGTGGACCAGGCGAACTTGCATTACTTGGGTTTTGGCTGTGTTTATACTCATATTATATCTGCTGCAGGTTTAACTCAGATTATTAATATGATTTTGAAGTCTGCCCTCATCGCTGTAAAACTGGCACTGATCATCTGCAAATAGAAGTTCATTTATTTCCTGTGGATCAGTTGTTTCATCTGGAGTAAAGAGTTCTAAATTTTCTGAATCTGTTCTGTCAAGGCTTGCTTCTTTGGATATTCTGTCCATGTAGATATTAAATAGCAGAGGAGAGAGCACACATCCCTGTCTCACTCCTGTATTGACTGTGAACATATCGGATATACCTTCTTGTGTTCTTACTGCACTTCGGCTCGAGTGGTACATGGCAATGATGTTTTCAAGCAATTGCCCTTGTATCCCATACTCTTCAAGGATGGCCCGTAATCTGTATCTGTCTACTCTATCGAAAGCCTTTTCCTGATCTACAAACACAATATTCTGCTGGTGACTATATTCTATAGTTTGTTCGCATATTTGTGAAGTGTGTGCTGGTTGCTTGCTTGCGTTCGCTGGCTGTGAACTCCAGCGCGAAGTCCCATATGTCAGATGAGGACATCCTGTTGTCCAACATCAGTGTGATGTCATACCGGACCTGATGTTTGCGTGAGTATCCGTTGTCACATGTCTGGCTTATTGGTGTGCAGACTGGTGGTTCCTCGCCGTATAGGCAGATACTCTCCGACTTCGGAAGAATCAGCGATCCAACTACGTTAGCCAGGACCCCGAAGGGACCTGTTGCCCAGGACGCACGACTAGGACGTCCTAGTACAGTGGTTCTCAACCGGTGGGGAATCCCCCCCCCCTCCTCCAGGGTTTCCAGGGGCAGGGGGATTAAGATTATTTCAAGATGGCATGAATACAAGAGCCAGTTACTTGATATTGTTTTTCCCTCTAAATTTAACCTAATGAAATTCGTTTTATAACGTAAGTAGACACGCAAATAACGTTTTACGTAGATGTCTAGACTTGTTCTAGTATGTGTTATTAAATTTAGTTTCTAATTTTATGTATAATGTGTAAAGGTGGGGGGGGGGGGGGGGGTATAGGGAGGAAATTCGAAAGGGAGAATGACGTTCTGAGTATATGGTAAAGGGAGGGGGCATAGGCCAAAAAAGGTTGAGAAGCACTGTGCTAGTAGGTCTTGGCCAGTATAGAACCTGGCCCTTGTGCCTTGGAAACACCTCTGCGTCCCTACCTAAGTGTAAATAGTGCATCAGTGCAACTTTTACCTTTCCGAAAACCGAATTGTACTTTGCTAAACTGTTGTTCAACTGTAGGTCTAGCTAGCTCTTTGTTCCGGTAGTTTTGCGTACATTTTCCCTATATGGCTTAGAATATGGGATAATTAATTTGGTTAATTTTCTTTGTATACTAAGAAGACGGTGGAGAGATTATATATATATATATATATATATATATATATATATATATATATATATATATATATATATATACACACACACACAGACCTACAAGCACTTGGAATCAGCGACTGGCAAGAGAAGGTCAACCAGAGAGACGAATGGAGACGGACTGTATCTGCAGCAAAGAACCTCAATGGCTCGGAATGCTGAAGAAGAAGAAGAGAATTTTCTTTAAATTTTGTGTGGCCCTAGAAGGCCAGTTAAAAATTATTATAATGAAACACCTCAACGAATGGTCATTAAAAGTACACTATTAGGAATTAAAGATAAATGTAGAACGATAAAAGTTGATTATAAAATGTAAGTAAATAAAGATTGGACAAATTTTATATAAGTACATTATAGGACAATTATTGAGATTATATATCTGATTGCTTTATTGATTTCTTTATATCCAAAAAAAATAATAAGGAGATTTCTAAATTAGTTAATGATCTTTATAGCTAGGTATTAGATTGCCTTTTTTTAAAAATAAATTTTAATAATCTCCCTTGTAACATTATTAGATGTTTATGTCCCCTACTCATTGCTTATCTGGGTGTTTTTCTTTTAGATATCTAGTAATTCTGCAGAATGCTTGAACATAAGTATTAATAAGTGTAGTGATCAATCAAGGCATTACTATCATGTTAACATGATATTTTACATATTCTCTAAGCAAACGTAATTGCACCAGCATTTGGCAAAGAGAATTCAACCCCCTGAATTCCAGACTGGCTTTGTTTGCTCAAAGAACAAAACTGAGCTTCGGAATGTCAAAGATATATATAAACAAGCATACAAGAACGATCTGGAACTGGGCATTGTCATGACCACTATCGGAGATATCAGAGAGCTTCTACTGCAACTGGTCAGTGTCAGGAGAGAACAGAACCCAATGGATCAGGCTACTTTTAACATTTATTGCAACATCTTCTTCTTCTTCTTCAGCTTTCCGAGCCATTGAGGTTCTTTGCTGCAAATACAATCCGTCTCCATTCGTCTCTCTGGTGGGCCTTCTCTTGCCAGTCGTTGATTCCAAGTGCTTGTAGGTCTGTACATGTATTACTATTATTATTATCTCTCCACCGTCTTCTTGGTCTACCTCGGGGTCTACGGTCATTTATTTCCTGAGTGTAAGCGAGTTTTGTTTCCCTATTATCTTCCATTCTTTCTATATGCCCTAGCCATTGTAGTCTATTAGCTTTCATGATACCAGTGATTAGCGGGGACTTAAACAGATCATAAATGTCTTTGTTACTTCTTCTTTTCCACTCTCCACTTTGTGTATCCCTAATGGGTTCAAAGGTGCGTCTTAAAATTTTGTTCTCAAAGGTTTGTAACAAAGCTTCGTCTCCTTTCGTTGTACTCCAGGTTTCAGAGCCATACAGCACAACTGGTCTGATCAGTGTTTTGTATAATGTGATTTTGGTGTTACGAGATAGCGCGTTTGATTTTAGTAGATGTTCTAGTGCATAGTATATCTTATTTCCAGAGTTGATTCTAGTTTGTATTTCTTCCCTTATGATGTTGGAGCCGTTAAAGATTGTACCCAGGTATTTGTATGTTTCCGTTCTTTTAATGGTCATTGCAACATCCCATGATAAATAAAATATGAAAGTCTTCTTGTCATATGCTCGTCCATCTACTGTTACACAACCAGTCATTCTTTTAAACATGATCCTTGATATAGCAAACTGACCAATTTACCACCTTCATGGAATATCCATCCACTGGATGTATGTCATAAGGAAACTTCTTAATTGGCACATTCTTGTCCCCAAGAATATTTTGTGTATGTGGATATATGAATTCCTCTATCATCAATTATTACTACCACCGTAAAGTGTATGACATTAAGTCACTAATACATCGTGATAATCAAACCTGGTCATAGCAAACAAACAACCGCTGGTTTTCCAACGAGTAAATATGACCTCCATGTTTGAGGAATTTGTCTAGATTGAATTTCTAAATATCATGATCAATTAATGTCATAAGTGGTGGTCATCTACATCATTCAGTAATGATGCATCTCTGTATGTCTAAAGTAGCATTTATATGACTTACATGTTCAGGCAGCGCTCAGCATCTGTTCAGATTTCTGAGATGTTATTTACCCAGGCATGGTCATGTTGTTGTCTCAGCACTACAGAGCTCAACGTATGGAGTCAGCCAGATTACTGATGTTGTCACTGCTTTGTTTGGGGTTCAACTATCTACCTGCGAGAGTTATTTTTCCGTTGTGTAGTAACTTTAACTATGTAGTATATACTATTTGATAGTTATTGTATAACATTGGTTTTGTTCCCCGTATCCATGTATCTACTGTGCTCGCCAGGAAAGAGGCACTGGAACCTCTTGCCCCCAGATAGATTGGGCCCGCTAGCTATTACAGCGGCCAATCTAGGAGATGGAAAACTCCGATTATAAGTCCCCAAGTTAAGGTGGACCAACGTGCCGAGGACTGAATGGCTACGGGTGAGCTGGTCGTGAACGTTGAACGTCTGGTATGCGGGCAGGGCCGCGCCAGGCGTAAGGACTCCTGAGGGACATCCCCTACCCCTTCCCTAGCAGGTAGGCTCTACTAGGGTTACCGATTATATCCTGCCGTCATATCTAACCAACTATGAATAATACAAAAGAATTATCGCCGAAGCAACGGAGTACGTGCTTTGTGCTCGATACCTTTGACAACAGCATGTGGGGAGAGAATGAAGTGGAGGAGAAGAAGTAGGAGAGAGGGGGAAGGAAAGGGAAGAAGAGGGCTGGAGCCAGAAAGGGTAGAAGGAAAACGGATCGTTTGGGACTCAAAAATGTACGGTTCGTGTAATGGAATTGCCGTAGTTCAAAGCAACGAGGACCAGTACTAAAGAAACTGGTCTACGATTTTGATGTTCTGATGTTACAGGAACTGAATACGGACTCTTTTTAAGTGCCCTGGCTATACATGTTACATCAAGAGGGGGCTTCCGGTGTCTTCAATTGGTAGGCACATTATCGAAAGTGGCCATGTGGTTGACAGAGACACTGCCTTTCGCGTGTTGTTTAACACACAACTGAGTGGTGCCATTTACAGAACTGAGTGGTGCCATTTACAAAACTTAGTGGGTCCCTTTGTAGAACTGAGTGGTGCCCTTTACAGAACTGAGTGGGTTCATTTACAGTACTGAGTGGTGCCATTTACAAAACTGAGTAGTGCCCTTTACAGAACTGAGTGGTGCCCTTTACAGAACTGAGTTGAGCTATGGGTGTAGACAATTGAAAAACATGGAGTGTAGGACAGCTTTGCAGAACACACACAAAAACAGAATGTTGCCGCAACAAATCTTCAGCAACAAACAACAACAACATAAAAATACATCACACTAAAACGGTGGAAATGACACTTCAGTAACTACATAAAGATGACTGCAGTACCAATTAGTGCATGTTAAGGCAGACGTGCTCGGGGCCTTTTGGAATTGTGTGTATAGTGCAGAAGAATGGGTAATCATCGTGGCTTGGCGAGAATGGTGCAGCTGGGAGTGACCAGAGGATCTCGCTGACACTCAGGACTCCAAGGAAAGACCAGACGGACACATAGTCAGATGGCTAGTATTGGGGCTTTTCGCTGGCTGTTGCAGTTGAGGACAGATAATGTATGGATATGTCCTGAGTGCTGTGATTTAGGTTCTTGATGCAGTTCAACTCAAGGTTACTGCAGTGTTACTTTTGTTGATTTTGTGTGTTGTAGTTTTGTATTGTTGTTTGTTGATGAAGACTTGTTACCAACTTGTCCTGTTTTTTGTAATTGTCTTTTGTAAAGCTCTTTATACCATGTTTTCTAACTGTTTACATTTTCATAGTTTTAATCACAGTTTAATTCATTTCATTTACATTGATTGCCATGGCGGAAAGTCTGGACATTGCCAGAATGGGTTCTGTACATTAATATGTTGAATTTAAACACTTGACTAGCTATCCTCTCATTCTCAACTAGTGAAGTGTTGCTTGTTTTGACCTGTTGGTACAAGTGGCGTTCTGTTCACCGCTTCTATGATTTTCGGTTCACAATATAATTCCTTGTTTATGCAAGTTTTTGAGGGGCTTCATATGACAACCTTAAAAGTGTGATAGAAATTACAATAACCATGCCATTGATCTCGATTGATGTTGTAGCTACGCGCAAACAGTTTTCCAAATGAACATCAGTAATTCGTGTTCTAACTTGTGATTTGATGTGCTTCGTGCCGCTAACACGCTGTTTACACGCATATGTGTTTCCAAATAGCGAAATTATCGACAGAGCATGTTTGTAAAACGCAGTATATTTATCCTTGTCCAAATACGTTTTATAGAACTCTTCCAAACCAACTTGATGGAATTTCTCCTTTACCTATGTATCACAACACATTTCACAATGTTCCATTTGTAATCTTCCTGGTAATAAATTCACGTCTACCGCGAATGGCGTTGCAAATGCACACACAAAAATCACATGATTTTTTCGTTTTCTGGTTTAGCCAGTGAGAAGTCCTGATCGTTCGGGTCCACATCGATTGACAGACGTCAGTCGCGGCGATTGGGCAGTCTTGAGCAGAGCCTACGATGGGTGACGTTGTGGTATTCTGTTATGACAATCTGGCTGTGTCCCACGTGTGCCGCGTGATTACACACCCGCTTCACACGCCAGTGATCCGGGGCTTGTTTCCGGATCCGGTCAGGGATATGCACTACTGACGAGCTCAAACGAGAGCGAAACTCGAGTATAGTGCTTCCATATTGATGTGGATAGGCCTTAGGTTCATGCCGGAGTACGATCAGCGTTGCCAGTAGTGGGTTGTGCTCAATATTTAAATTTCAAATCCCGAAACAACCACATAAATCAGTTACAGACATGACGGGAGATGATGAGATGTAGTAAGACGTTTACCCTTCCCATGACGTCACTTACCTTATCATTGACGTTCTAGCTTAACCTGACGACCGTATCTTACAGTGACTTATGTTTTATCTTGACGCCATTGATACATTATGACGTTCGTCTCAACGTGACGCTTTATTTTACCATTTACGTCTTCATCTCACCCTGATGTTTGTCTCATCCTTGACGTCTCCATATCAACAGAACGTTTTATCTTAACAGACGTTTCGTCTCAACAGACGATTTGCCTCAACGGACGTTTTGTCTCAACAGACGTTTTGTTTCAACAGGATGACGTTTGTCTCATCCTGATACATTTATCATTTTCTTATGACGTCTTTATCACATTTGTTGTATTTCATAATTTGCGTCTTTGTCTTATTGTGATGTCATTTTATCATCATGACATTTAAGTATATTATTTTTCAAATATATAGCAGTTGGTTTTTGTGTCACATCACCAGAGAGCTTGGTGATGGGTTTTTGGCTTTTCTCGTCATCATCCTACAACTTGGCGTACTGGCTTGACTGCTGATGATTGGTGAGATGTTGGCGCCATGAACATCTATCATGGGACGGTCGATGTCATCGTGTCTGATGATTGAGAGGTCGCCTTTGGGACAGCTTGAAGAGTGGATCCTCGCTATTTTTATTGACCACTGGACACCATCCACGTAAGAGAGTCCTGCCGGCAAAGTTAAGTACTTTCCTATTGTAACTTATACAATTCACATCCACTTTAGTGATTATAAACTGTGATTGTTCAACAAAGAATCATCAGAAGTTCACGCAGGGGAATTTAACATGCTCCTGTACATCAGTTGGAGAAGAAGTATGTTTCAGAAGAACCATTTTAGGAATTATTTCTGATG
The DNA here is from genome assembly GCA_014155875.1 of Cepaea nemoralis. Classification (NCBI taxonomy): domain Eukaryota; kingdom Metazoa; phylum Mollusca; class Gastropoda; order Stylommatophora; family Helicidae; genus Cepaea; species Cepaea nemoralis. The sequence continues at coordinate 203,062 of JACEFZ010008739.1, forward strand.
CCAACTGGCAATGGACAGAGAAACATTATTATTAGAAAGCAAATGTGTAGTGAACCAACAATTGTTCCAGGATATAACGGACTATTTTTATAGGTTTATATATGAGAACCATGATACACATTTACTTAAGAAAGTGATTTTGTGATCTATTATTGGAATAATTTTTCGTGTGGGTTGCAACATGTTTGTGGTATATTTATTTTTCACAATCACAATATCATTGATCTTCCTGCACCCCCTCCCCTCCCAGAAAGGGATCTAAATAGATGTGTTATTTGATACAATATAACAATACAATAGTTTGAGTCCATTTACTTGTTGATTATGTTCTGCCTTGTTGGTTGTTGCAGTTGCTTCAACACACACATTGTAACATTTCTTAGAGTGAGTTTCCAGTGGCTGGGAGAATTCACGGGGTCCAACTTCATTCACAGAGTTGAGTATACTCCTCTTGGCCCCCAATAAATTCCCAATACTCACGACGCCTTGTAATAGGAAAGCCCATTTTCTACATATATCTTTAGAGTGGAGATATATCACTCATTTGTCTTTGTTCAACTCTTGGGGGTTCGTGAGCCATTCTCTGGCTTTCTTATATTGGCGGATTGTACCATATTTATATTTACCCTTGCCCCTTTTTTTAAACACCACATCTGCATAAACCCCATATACTTGCACTGCCTTTCGCCAGTGAGAAAATAAGTGTATGCAGGCCTTGACTGTGCAAGACCAGATTTTCTCCTACTCACTTCGCCTATTAATTGTCATCTCTCTCATTCCTATCACCTAGGCCAGGGGTGCGCAAACTTTTTGTGCACAGGACCACATTGACAAATGTAAAGCTATTGGGGGACTGCATGTATATTCCGTCCACATTGACAAATGTAAAGCTATTGGGGGACTGCATGTATATTCCGTCCACCTTGTTTACAGCAACCTATCACAAGTAATTATGAGTTATTTATAGGTTATTAAACAGTATAAATAATTTTTTTTTTGCGCTCGCTCGCTTTGACCTCAAGCGTAGTTCATACACACTATTTATAGTAGTGGTGGACTGAATTTTGCATGTGGATTAGCTTTCCCTATTAACAGTGTCCCTCGCCATCAGACGAACTTCAGAGGTACTTGTAATTAACATCCCCAAGTCAAGGATGACAGGTCAACATTTTAGTCTAGCTGTCCGGTGTTGGGGTTGAACCGCTAACCTCGGCATCAGCACACCGGATGCTTAGGAATATGTGTTCTTACCCATTCAGCCATGCGGACCTGCAGTATAAATAACAAATTATTGCAATTTTATTTTATTTACACACTTATACATTATATTTTACAATATGGACAAACTTTTACTTTCACTTTTATTTGTTAACAAGATTTCACAATTTTTTATTATAATAAATTTTTTTTTATTATCTATCAATGGCTTTAATTTAGACACAAATTGACTACATTTTCACTACAATTGTTGGTTTCTATTGAGATGTATGTAACTGCTTGCAATTTTTGACAATATTCTTAAAATCTGGAGCAAGTTTACTTGTTAAAATTCGCATGACAGCATGCAAGGTGCAGTCCAACAATAATGACCTATTCTTAGATTTGTTGATCTTCAAGTAAGAAAATGCTTGTTCGCAAATGTATGTTGATCCAACCAACATTAAAAGTTTACAAAATAGAAAATTAGAAAGAAATTTTATCAAAAATGTTAAGACAATTATAATGGTACATGAAATTCTGCAAAATTCAACAAGATGACTTAAGAACAAAGTTAACATATTTATTTCTAAATGCCCTCAAGGACCGCATATTAGTAGTTGCCGGGCCACATGCGGCCCACGGGCCGCATTTTGTCCAACCCTTCTTTTTGAATTTCTAAACTATGTCTAATTTAACTAATCAATCTATGGCTTTCTTCTGTTTCTTGATGGATGCTTTATCAGTTTGTTTGTTTTTTTGTCTGTGTTGTCCTCACACTACTACATAATAAAACAAGAATCAATTCAACAAGAAATGCTATCAGCTGACACCAAACACCTTCAGAAAACATTGTGTTTTATTTATTCTAATCACAACAATGTAAATAAATGTGCTTCCAAAAATGTCACAAGGAAATAGGATCACAGCCAAAACAGACAACAAATAATATACTACAGTGTGTACAAACAAGCAGTAACAACAAAAAGTGATTGAGACAAAGTAAAACGAATGTCAAAATGTTGGCACAAAACGCTGTACAAACTTAATCATGAAGACACAAACAGGTTGAATAATTTATTGCCTGGTATATTTTGCTGCATCTCGTCAGGTGCATACTGCAGACAAGAATCAACATAAAATTACGCACACAGAGAATTCTTAAAGCTGAAATACACAACACATATTAACACAGTAAACATATTATCACAGTAAACATATAACCAACATCATTTTTACTGATTATCATGTTGTGTTGTTGTTTATTTACAAAACCAACGGTAAGTAGTTTAGATGACAGTGATAACGAAATATGTCAGGCAATAAATTGTACAACCTTTTGTTTGTGACCTGGTTATTCAAATTCACAACAGGAAAACACTGTTTCCAACATGGTGTTTTTTTCAAAAATCTGCGTCTGTGGCTTTGGGGTAAGTGAAAGCAGTGTCACAATCCCCAGCAAACTGAGTCGAGGCTATGGCAAACTACTCAATGTAAAATGGCCTAGTTAAATACAAACAGCCAATAAATGTTGGGGTTGACTGCAACAACCTGTAAAGGACATCCAACTAACTTTTATATGAGGGGGCTTCAAAAGAAAACCTAAAATGTTTTTTTATTGGGTGAATGTATTCTGAAACAGTAAAGAACAAATGTATCATTTTTCGATGCAGTCACCACTGCATTCAATGCAAGTCCTCCAGCGCCAATAAATTTCTTGGATTCCTGTAGAAAAAAATTATCTTCGTCGCATGTGTAACCACTCAGGGGTCACTCTTCAGTGTAACTGACCCGGTCGTGAACAGTCTGTCACAGAAGTCACGTCATTTTGAAACTTTCTACTCTACTCATACACATGCATCACCATACTGGACCTTTATTCCCCAATGAATTTCTATAGGTTTCACCCCCTTCGCTGATCAAAAACCGGACAACAGAACGCTGCACCTCTTTGATACATATCAAAAGTGGGGAAGCCATCTTTAAACTGTCATTATGATGTCACCATGTTCATCTGCACTGTAATGTCATGGGCTTAACTCTCTTGACATTCCTAACAACAATATTGACAGGTTACAAGACAATGGCATGGTTATTGTCATTTCTATCACACTTTTAAGGTTGTAATATGAAGCCCCTCAAAAACTTGCATAAACAAGGAATTATATTGTGAACTGAAAATCATAGATGCAGTGAACAGAACACCACTTGTATCAACAGGTCAAAACAAGCAACACTTAACTAGTTGAGAATGAGAGGATAGCTAGTCAAGTGTTTAAATTCAACATATTAATGTACAGAATCCATTCTGGCAATGTCCAGACTTTCCACCATGGCAATAAATATAAATGAAATGAATTAAACTGTGATTAAAGCTATGAAAATGTAAACAGTTAGAAAACATGGTATAAAGAGCTTTACAAAAGACAATTACAAATAACAGGACAAGTTGGTAACAAGTCTTCATCAACAAACAACATTACAAAACTACAACATACAATATCAACAAAAGTAACACTGCAGTAACCTTGAGTTGAACTGCATCAAGAACCTACACCACAGCACTCAGGACATATCCATACATTATCTGTCCTCAACTGCAACAGCCAGTGAAGAGTCCCAATACTAGCCATCTGATTGTGTGTCCGTCTGGTCTTTCCTTGGAGTCCTGAGTGTCAGCGAGATCCTCTGGTCACTCCCTGCTGCACCATTCTCGCCAAGCCATGATGATTACCCGTTCTTCTGCACTATACACACAATTCCAAAAGGCCCCAAGCACGTCTGCCTTAACATGCACTAATTGGTACTGCAGTCATCTTTACGTAGTTACTGAAGTATCATTTCCACCGTTTTAGTGTGTTGTATTTTTATGTTGTTGTTGTTTGTTGCTGAAGATTTGTTGCGGCAACATTCTCTGTTTTTTTTTAAAGTGTGTTTTGTAAAGCTGTCCTACACTCCATGTTTTTCAACTGTCTACACCCATAGCACCACTCAGTTCTGTAAAGGGCACCACTCAGTTCTGTAAATGGCACCACTCACTTCTGTAAATGAACCCACTCAGTTCTGTAAAGGGCACCACTCAGTTCTACAAAGAGACCCAGTTTTGTAAATGGCATCACTCAGTCACTCAGTTCTGTTCTGTAAAGGACACCACTCAGTTCTGTTCTGTAAATGGCACCACTCAATTTTGTAAATGGCACCACTCAGTTTTGTAAATGGCACCACTCAGTTTTGTAAATGGCACCACTCAGTTCTGTAAATGGCACCACTCAGTTTTGTAAAGGGCACCACTCAGTTCTGTAAAGGGCACCACTCAGTTCTGTAAAGGGCACCACTCAGCTCTGTAAATGGCACCACCCTGCTTGACAAAAGTCAACATTCTACCACCGGCATGCTTCCCTCCATCACAGGAATACTTCTCTGCATCTGTGGCAACATTCCGGTCTATTAATGTCAATATTTCACATGGTCAATGTCTAAAATACACTTTATCTAATATCAATATCTAATGTCAGTGCCACATTGTCAATATCTATAATACACTCTAAAGTCAATATTCCAAATTTTCAATATTTACAATACACTCTAATGCCAATATTGTACAATGTCATTGTCTACAATACACTTTATCTAATGTTAATATGCCATTGGTTACTATCTACAATACACTGTCTAATGTTAATATTCCACCATTCAATATCTACAATAACTCTAATGTTAATATTCCACCATTCAATATCTTCAATAACTCTATCTAATGTTTATATTCCACCATTCAATATCTACAATAACTCTATCTAATGTTAATATTCCACCATTCAATATCTACAATAACTCTATTTAATGTTAATATTCCACCATTCAATATCTACAATAACTCTATCTAATGTTAATATGCCACCATTCCACACACTTCAATAACTCTATCTAATGTTTATATTCCACCATTCAATATCTACAATAACTCTAATGTTTATATTCCACCATTCAATATCTACAATAACTCTATCTAATGTTTATATTCCACCATTCAATATCTACCATAACTCTATCTAATGTTTATATTCCATCATTCAAAAATCTACAATAACTTTATCTAATGTTAATATTGCATCGATCAATATCTACAGTAACTCTTGTCTAATTTTAACATTGCATCGATCAATATCTACAATAACTCTATCTAATGTTAATAAATAATATTCCACATAGTTAATATCTACAATACACTGTAATGTCAATTAGTTATTAGTTAACAGAAACCACCGTTGTGACAAAGGGGTTACAGATGCAATCTTCAATCCCACAAACGAAACACAGCTGTGGGAGATTTGGCAGCAGACCGCATTGCATTAGTTTTCATACAATGGTATGAGTGCCAGTCATTCAGAAAGCAATGGCAAACTATTGAACATAAACTTGGTAAGAAATCACAAACAGCCAGGAAATGCTGGGGTTGACTGTGATGCCCTGTAAAGGATATGCAACTAACGTTAACAGAAGCGACGTCACAGCATTTAAGACACACCCATGTGTACTGTCTACCTCAGCAGCGACAGAAGTGTATGGGTGCTGACTGACCAGCTGCTGACTGACCAACTGTGGCTGCTGACTGACCAACTGTGGCTGCTGACTGCCCAACTGTGGCTGCTGACTGACCAACTGTGGCTGCTGACTGACCAACTGTGGCTGCTGACTGACCAACTGTGACTGCTGACAACTGTCATTACAAGCACTATTTTCTTGTCAACACTCCACGCTGTCTGTGTAGCGGCACCCTGGCTCCACTGTCAATAGAGTACCTTGTCAATATCTGCATTCCAATCTTTCAATCTTGATGTCAACACTCCACCCTGTCAATGTCTACACTCCACCCTGTCAATGTCTACACTCCACCCTGTCAATGTCTACACTCCACCCTGTCAATGTCTACACTCCACCCTGTCAATGTCTACACTCCACCCTGTCAATGTCTACACTCCACCCTGTCAATGTCTACACTCCACCCTGTCAATGTCTACACTCCACCCTGTTAATGTTGCACTAGCCTTTCTCCACTGTCAACAGTTTTCCTTCACAATGTCTACACTCCACCCTGTCAATCTACCACAACCCTTGCTCCACTGTCAACAGTTTTCCTTCACAATGTCTACACTCTACCATGTCAATCTACCACAACCCTTGCTCCACTGTCAACAGTTTTCCTTCACAATGTCTACACTCTACCCTGTCAATCTACCACAACCCTTGCTCCACTGCCAACAGTTTTCCTTCATAATGTCTACACTCCACCCTGTCAATCTACCACAACCCTTGCTCCTTTGTCAACAGTTTTCCTTCACAATGTCTACACTCTACCCTGACAATCTACCACAACCCTTGCTCCACTGTCAACAGTTTTCCTTCACAATGTCTACACTCCACCCTGTCAATCTACCACAACCCTTGCTCCACTGTCAACAGTTTTCCTTCACAATGTCTACACTCCACCCTGTCAATCTACCACAACCCTTGCTCCACTGTCAACAGTTTTCCTTCACAATGTCTACACTCTACCCTGTCAATCTACCACAACCCTTGCTCCACTGTCAACAGTTTTCCTTCACAATGTCTACACTCCACCCTGTCAATCTACCACAACCCTTGCTCCTTTGCCAACAGTTTTCCTTCACAATGTCTACACTCTACCCTGTCAATCTACCACAACCCTTGCTCCTTTGTCAACAGTTTTCCTTCACAATGTCTACACTCTACCCTGTCAATCTACCACAACCCTTGCTCCACTGTCAACAGTTTTCCTTGACAATGTCTACACTCCACCCTGTCAATCTACTACAACCCTTGCTCCATTGTCAACAGTTTTCCTTCACAATGTCTACACTCTACCCTGTCAATCTACCACAACCCTTGCTCCATTGTCAACAGTTTTCCTTGACAATGTCTACACTCCACCCTGTCAATCTACCACACCACTTGCTCCACTGTCAACAGTTTTCCTTCACAATGTCTACACTCTACCCTCTCAATCTACCACAACCCTTGCTCCATTGTCAACAGTTTTCCTTCAGAATGTCTACACTCTACCCTGTCAATCTACCACAACCCTTGCTCCACTGTCAACAGTTTTCCTTCACCATGTCTACACTCCACCCTGTCAATCTACCACAACCCTTGCTCCATTGTCAACAGTTTTCCTTGACAATGTCTACACTCCACCCTGTCAATCTACCACAACCCTTGCTCCACTGTCAACAGTTTTCCTTCACAATGTCTACACTCTACCCTGTCAATCTACCACAACCCTTGCTCCACTGTCAACAGTTTTCCTTCACAATGTCTACACTCTACCCTGTCAATCTACCACAACCCTTGCTCCATTGTCAACAGTTTTCCTTGACAATGTCTACACTCCACCTTGTCAATCTACCACAACCTTTGCTTCATTGACAAGTCTACCCTGTCAATGTCTACAATCTACCCTGTCAATGTAGCACTATCCTTGCTCCAGTAAGATGGCTACCCTGTCAATGTAGCACTACCCTTCTCCAGTAAAATGGCTAACCCTTTCAATGTCTACACTCCACCCTGTCAATGTAGCACTCCAGTAAGACGGCTACCTCCACTCTGTTAATTTAGCACTATCCTTGCTCCACTAAAGAAACTTAAAATCGAGGCCTGACACTACATCATGAGATTGAGAGAAATGGAAACAAAGTGGACTTGCTGTATCATGAAGCCTCGCAGAAGGATTCTGCAACATGCCCTAGTCTGGGGGAACAATAAAGCCCACATTCAAAGTCTTGCTCATGTGAACAATCTTCACTTCTGCTGTGTCTAGACCTACTGTTGTCATGTGACCATCACCAGCACTATCAGACAAAATGGCATCAGAAGTATAGCTACTGAAATCCAATGTGGCAATTGCCTCTGAGGCGCTGAGCTCCTGTGAGTTGCTGTTTGAGTTTTCAGGTCCGTCTGGCGTGATAGCCTTGTGTAGGTTGTTGGGAAGATGTTTAATGGAGTCGGTTAGCTTTATGGGGTGATCTGCCTTGTTTTGGTTGAGATTCAGTGGCAGGTCTTTGTTTGGCGAGATGGCTGGTTCTGGCGACTGCATGGATAGGTCAAAGGAGGCATCATCAAGGGATAATGCTGCAGGCACGACACTAACCTTATCTTCGGAGGCTTTGATAGAGCTGATGCCTTCATTTACAGGTGTAGATGTGGGTACCTGTTCTGAAGGTATCATCTCAATGCTTGTTGAAGATGGACATTCTGGTGGCATACTCTCAATGTCTGGACTAGATGAATGTTCTGATGCTATTACCTCAGTGCTTCTACTAGAGGGACAATCTACTGCAACGACCTCATTACTTGTACTAGACGGACATTCTAATGGCATTATTTCAATGCTTGTACTGGATGAACTTTCTGGTTCCAGTACCTCGCTGTTGACAAACTGTTGCCTGTGAGGCTGTCTTTGTGAACGAATCAGTGTTGGTAGTTTAGAGATCATGTGACTTTTCTGTCCAACCGGAGAAAGCTTCTTTGTACCATTGCCAGATTTTGACTGAGAAGACAACATTAGCTTTAAAGAACTACTCATCTGCTGTGAGCTTCCATGACCTTCAGTTTCCAGACCTTTCTCTGTGACCTCATCTTGATGTGACCTGACCTCATCTTTTTTTGTTTCAGTCTTTGAGATAAAATAAGCTCCAGGCTTTGAACTTTGTGAATATGATTGGAAGCCAAAATGTCTTGCATTTAGCAGCACGGATCCTTGGCTTTCATCCCTAGCAGATATCAGTTTTGGATCAACGAGCTAAAGCCGGTTTGATTGTCATTTCTACCCAAACTACCAGCCTGAACAGATGAATCAGCCCGGTGCCGATCTCTACTGCTGGCTCTCATTTTCACCTCTGTGGTCTTTAGTGAAGCTCCTGCTTTCTTACTTCTCGATGGCAGGGATTCTGAAATACTTCTGGACATTCTTGCTTCATGAGCTTTATCTGTACGTCTGCCAGAATGTGGTGATGTTTTAGCAGTTAAACCAGATCTGGCTGGTGCTGATATTGTCAAAGCTGATGCACCAGATCTGCTGCGAGCTGCAGTAATTCCAATGGGTAATGTCGGCTCGTGTTTCCCAGGGTGCAGTTTTTTAGCTGCAGATCTAGAGGACATACTTCCAGGAGGTTCTGGGAGGTAGACATAGGCTGAAATCTCCAGAATTCTCGATTGAATCTGTTGAGGGAGCACGGACCACTGCTTGGATCTGGTCACATGGTGAATGTGTGTCCTGAAGAACTTTTCACAGCATTTGATCATAGACTCCAGCAAAGCAGCAATCTCTGCATCTGTGTTGTCTGGACTGGAATGAAGCTCTTGTAGTTTGATCAAAGTCTGGAAAACCAGACAAGCTGCATCCACAGGAAGAGAGTTGATAACTGAGTAAAATATTTCTTCAAGCACGGAAGCCTTCCATGACGCAACTTTAGCCCAGAGTAAAAACTCCTTCGTTTTAAGAACATCTACAAAGTGTGAAGATGTATATTCAATTGCAGAATCCATAAGCCTTGTGACTAGATACAGGACTGTCTCTGTCCATTTGATACGAGGTAGACTGGAAATTAACTTATTGCACTCAATTATAATATCTAGGACGTTACTAGCAGTTATCTCAGACAAGATGCTCTCAAAGCATAACTGGTGGATGGAATCTTCTAGCATGGAGAAAGTCTTTGTTGGCCATATCTTTGTGAAGTACTTAGCCATCCATTTCAGGCAACGTGCCTGCAGATCTTCCAGATGGAAATTATGACACAACACTAGGGCTTCAGAAGTTGTCGTCACACAAGCTGGGCACGGTTTGTGGAAGAAATGACAGAGGTCCTTCTTCACATAGAATGCCAGAACTGTTCTGAAAGTCAGAACACCGTACATATCTGCAATAACGAACAGCTCCTTCAGGTTTGAGGGTACACACAAATTAATGACCCCACCATAGAGAAACAGCAACAGTTGTTTGACCGCCTGGGGAGACACAGCCTCCAGGTTCACTGTTGCCATCTGACTCTCTGACCACTGTCCACCAAACATGGCCAAGAAATATTCACAACGGGCGGACAGAACACACTTGTGAGCCATGAAGTGCACACCATCCACCGACAAGCAACAATCACAGTTTTCTTCATGTAAGTACATACTTAACAAGTCCCTGCCCAGAAGACTACATGGTTTATACTGCTCAGAAGCATCGTCTGATGTTACTAAATCACAGTTGGACATCTGTTCATGGCCGACAGCTTCAGAAGTTTCCATCAGAATCTTACTGGATATCTGCAGGCATCCATCTTCACCCACATCATCTCTTTTCTTATCGCTATTTTGTAGACTTTCTGACACATCTGAGTTCACAAGATCCTCACCCAAGGAAGAATCAATTGAAGCATCATCTGCCAGACATGCTGAATTCACTATCCTTGCTTCTAACTCTATAAAATCCAGCAACTCCAGCCTGTCCTTGCCCAGAATGCAACTACTAATTACTTCATGCACAAGCTGCTCCTTCAGCAAGTCAGTGTCTGAGCAGAGACTATAGTCAACCACTTCAGGATGGACCCGAAGATCTGTAGGTTCGGTTCCACCTCCATATCCTGGGCTTGGCAGTGGAACCTGGTTATCTTTACTAATCTGACTAGACAATGGCGTAGACTGTTCTACCTGTGTATTCTTACTTTCTGTGACTGCTGCTTTACTTTCTGAAGATGCGGATGTCTTACTTTCTCTATGGACATCAGGAGATGAGAGATCCTTACTTTCTGTATGCACATCAGAAGATGAGAGTCCCTGAGTCTTACTTTCTGTCTGCATTTTATTACTTTTTGTATATATATCAGCAGATGGGTGATCCTTACTTTCTGCCTGCATTATCTTACTTTCTCTATGGACATCAGGAGATGATAAATCCTTAATTTCTGCCTGTGTTGTCTTACTTTCTCTATGGACATCAGGAGATGAGAAATCCTTACTTTCTGCCTGCATTATCTTACTTTCTCTATGGACATCAGGAGATGATAAATCCTTAATTTCTGCCTGTGTTGTCTTACTTTCTCTATGGACATTAGGAGATGAGAAATCCTTACTTTCTGCCTGCATTATCTTACTTTCTCTACGGACATCAGGAGATGAGAAATCCTTAATTTCTACCTGTGTTGTCTTACTTTCTCTATGGACATCAGGAGATGAGAAATCCTTACTTTCTGCCTGTGTTGTCTTACTTTCTCTATGGACATCAGGAGATGAGAAATCCTTACTTTCTGCCCGTGTTGTCTTACTTTCTCTATGGACATCATCAGATGAGAGGACATTAGAAGATGAGAAATCCTTACTTTCTGCCTGTGTTGTTTTACTTTCACTATGGACATTCTGAGATGAAAAATCCTTACTTTCTGCCTGCGTTGTCTTACTTTCTCTAAGGACATCAGGAGGTGACATATCCTTTCTTTCTGCTTGTGTTGTCTTACTTTCTCTATGGACATCAGGAGACGAAAAATCCTTACTTTCTGCTTGTGTTGTCTTACTTTCTCTATGGACATCAGGAGATGAAAAATCCTTACTTTCTGCCTGTGTTATCTTACTTTTCTCTATGGACATCAGGAGATGAGAGATCCTTACTTTCTGCTTGTGTTGTCTTACTTTCTCTATGGACATCAGGAGACGAAAAATCCTTACTTTCTGCTTGTGTTGTCTTACTTTCTCTACAGACATCAGGAGATGAAAAATCTTTACTTTCTGCCTGTGTTGTCTTACTTTCTCTATGGACATCAGGAGGTGACATATCCTTACTTTCTGCCTGTGTTGTCTTACTTTCTCTATGGACATCATGAGATGAGAACTCCTTACTTTCTGCCTGTGTTGTCTTACTTTCTCTACGGACATCAGGAGATGAAAAATCCTTACTTTCTGCCTGTGTCATCTTACTTTCTCTATGGACATCAGGAGATAAGAGATCCTTACTTTCTGCCTGTGTTGTCTTACTTTCTCTATGGACATCAGGAGATAAGAGATCCTTACTTTCTGCCTGTGTTGTCTTACTTTCTCTATGGACATCAGGAGATAAGAGATCCTTACTTTCTGCCTGTGTTGTCTTACTTTCTCTATGGACATCAGGAGATGAGAAATCCTTACTTTCTGCCTGCGTTGTCTTACTTTCTCTCTGGACATCAGGAGATGGGAAATCCTTACTTTCTGCCTGCATTGTCTTACTTTCTCTATGGACATCGTAAGATGAGAGGACATCAGGAGATGAGAAATCCTTACTTTCTGCCTGTGTTGTCTTAATTTCTCTATAAATATCAGGAGATAAGACATCCTTACTTTCTGCCTGTGTTGTCTTACTTTCTCTATGGACATCAGGAGATGAGAAATCCTTACTTTCTGCCTGTGTTGTCTTACTTTCTCTATGGACATCAGGAGATGAGAAATCCTTACTTTCTGCCTGTGTTGTCTTACTTTCTCTATGGACATCAGGAGATGAGAGATCCTTACTTTCTGCTTGTGTTGTCTTACTTTCTCTATGGACATCAGGAGACGAAAATCCTTACTTTCTGCTTGTGTTGTCTTACTTTCTCTACAGACATCAGGAGATGAAAAATCTTTACTTTCTGCCTGTGTTGTCTTACTTTCTCTATGGACATCAGGAGGTGACATATCCTTACTTTCTGCCTGTGTTGTCTTACTTTCTCTATGGACATCATGAGATGAGAAATCCTTACTTTCTGCCTGTGTTGTCTTACTTTCTCTACGGACATCAGGAGATGAAAAATCCTTACTTTCTGCCTGTGTCATCTTACTTTCTCTATGGACATCAGGAGATAAGAGATCCTTACTTTCTGCCTGTGTTGTCTTACTTTCTCTATGGACATCAGGAGATAAGAGATCCTTACTTTCTGCCTGTGTTGTCTTACTTTCTCTATGGACATCAGGAGATAAGAGATCCTTACTTTCTGCCTGTGTTGTCTTACTTTCTCTATGGACATCAGGAGATGAGAAATCCTTACTTTCTGCCTGCGTTGTCTTACTTTCTCTCTGGACATCAGGAGATGGGAAATCCTTACTTTCTGCCTGCATTGTCTTACTTTCTCTATGGACATCGTGAGATGAGAGGACATCAGGAGATGAGAAATCCTTACTTTCTGCCTGTGTTGTCTTACTTTCTCTATAAATATCAGGAGATAAGACATCCTTACTTTCTGCCTGTGTTGTCTTACTTTCTCTATGGACATCAGGAGATGAGAAATCCTTACTTTCTGCCTGTGTTGTCTTACTTTCTCTATGGACATCAGGTGATGAGAAATCCTTACTTTCTGCCTGTGTTGTCTTACTTTCTCTATAGACATCAGGAGATGAGAAATCCTTACTTTCTGCCTGTGTTGTCTTACTTTCTCTATGGACATCAGGAGATGAGAGGACATCAGGAGATGAGAAATCCTTACTTTCTGCCTGTGTTGTCTTACTTTCTCTATGGACATCTGAAGATGAGAAATCCTTACTTTCTGCCTGTGTTGTCTTACTTTCTCTATGGACATCAGGTGATGAGAAATCCTTACTTTCTGCCTGTGTTGTCTTAATTTCTCTATAGACATCAGGAGATGAGAAATCCTTACTTTCTGCCTGTGTTGACTTACTTTCTCTATGGACATCAGGAGATGAGAAATCCTTACTTTTTGCCTGTGTTGTCTTACTTTCTCTATAGACATCAGGAGATGAGAAATCTTTACTTGCTGCCTGTGTTGTCTTACTTTCTCTATGGACATCAGGAGATGAGAGATCCTTACTTTCTGCTTGTGATGTCTTAATTTCTGTATGTGAGGTTTCCTTTTCTGAATGGGCATCATGCAGTGAGATAATCTTACTTTCTACAGGGACATCCTCTTTAGAGATCATCTTACTTTCTATGCAGACAGTCTTACTATGTGCAGAGTCATCAGATGAGACAATTTTACTTTCCGCTAGTTCCACAAGACCTTCTGTAAGAGCAGTCTTGTTTTCTATATAGATGTCAAGCAAAGGGACAATCTTACTTTCTCTGGGGCCTTCGGACAATGAAATAATGTTACTTTCTATAGGGATATCAGTTAATGAGGTACTCCTACTTTCTGTACAGACAGTCTGACTTTCTGCAGACACAACAGACAATGAAACAATCTTACTGTCTATAGGCATTGCTTGATCTATAATGATGCACTTTCTATTATTGTCATGATCATTATCTAGTGCCTCACAATGTGTCACAGATAGATCTGACTGTTCTTGTTTCCTATTATCCATATCAGTGCACTGGCTTGCTTTTTTGTCAGTAACATGTTCTTGTTCTACTTCCACTCCAATATTATCTGCCAGCAGACAAGAATTTGAATGATCATCCATTTCTGGCTGGTGTAGACTGGTAGATGTGAGGCTGTCAAATCCTGTTTCTAAGTGTGAAGAGGTCTGTTTAACTCTGGGTATGTAGTTTATGTACTCCTCCAACAGAAGAGCTGCATCGCTCACCGAGTAAAGTTGTCTGCAGAAAAACAGAAAAATATCAGTTACACATTAAGAAATAATGTCAATCAATAAAACCATTCTTACAGCATTATGAACCATTGCTAGTACCTCATGTGTTGGTTCAGTTGAAGATTGTCAAATAAAGTCTACTTGTCCAAGATTGTCACAGAAAATCCACTTTCCCAAGATTGTCAAACAAAATCCACTTTCCCAAGATAGTCACAGAAAATCCACATTCCCAAGATTATCAAACAAAATCCACTTTCCCAAGACAGTCACGGAAAATCTACATTCCCAAGATTGTCAAACAAAATCCACTTTCCCAAGATAGTCACAGAAAATCCACATTCCCAAGAAAGTCACAGAAAGTCCACTTGCCCAAGATAGTCACAGAAAATCCACTTTCACAAGATTGTCAAACAAACTCCAGTTGCCCAAGTGTAACAGTGCCAGGCTTCTCTTAGGTACACCGACTTCTGTACTTCAAGGTCTTCACGGGCTCCATTCCAAACTGTGTTGTCATGATTGAAAGTCTAGCCGAACAGCACGATCGTATAGGGTTCTGAGTCGTTAGACTCGTTCAAATCTTCCAACTTCCATCAACTTTCAAATAACATGGAAAGCTTCCACTTAAGACTGTGATGATGGTTAATAAATCTTTTATTCGTCCATTGCTGAACAGATAAGTTCAAGACATGATATTCTCAACAAATTATGACAATGTCTTATGTCTTACAATAGCACGCCCAACCTTGGAAGGTGGGAACGCGATCTGATTCAAATCATGACACTAATCCAGACATGGCCTAACACATATTACAACATTAAAATTCTCTATTCATTATCATATTCAACCTACCCAACCATTCTACTCTCTACTCTTGATATTGTTAATTGAGAGAGACTTCAGTCATACGAGCTGATTGTTTTCGTGGCTTCATTTACACGTCTGCTCCCCAGTTGAACTTGGTCACCAATGTTTACGTTGTTCTGTTGTTGTTAGCTTTTGTTGCTACCCCAAACTTTCTGACGTGCTAATTTCTTGGTGCATCTCGTGCCCCTTTTTCTCTTCTAGTTTACTTTCCCAATTTATACGTGTGTATCACTGTTCTATTCTCTCCTATTAACTCTCCCCCTACCTCTATACTGTTACACAAGACTGTCACAGAAAATCCACTTTCCCAAAATAGTCACAGAAAATCCACTTTCCCATGATAGGTCACAGAAAATCCACTTTCCCAAAATAGTCACAGAAAATCCACTTTCCCATGATAGTCACAGAAAATCCACTTGCCCAAGATTGTCAAACAAAATCCACTTTCCCAAGATAGTCACAGAAAATCCACCTTCCCAAGATAGTCACAGAAAGTCCACCTGCCCAAGACTGTCAAATAAAATCCACTTGCCCAAGACTGTCAAATAAATCCACTTTCCCAAGATTGTCACAGAAAATCCACTGTCCTAAGATTGTCAAACAAACTCCAGTTGCCCAAGACTGTCACAGGAAAATCCACTTTCCCAAAATAGTCACAGAAAATCCACTTGCCCAAGATAGTCACAGAAAGTCCACTCTCCCAAAAAAGTCACAGAAAATCCACTTTCCCAAGACAGTCACAGAAAATCCACTTTCCCAAGATTGTCACAGAAATCCACTTTCCCAATAAAGTAACAAAGTCCACTTGTCCAAGAGTGTAAAATAAAGGCTACTTCCAAAAGATTGTCAAATAAAGCCCACTTACCCAAGACTGTCACATAAAACCCATGTACCAAAGATTGTCACATAAAAGCCACCTACCCAAGATTGTCACATAAAGCCCACTTACCCAAGATTATCACATAAAGCCCACTTACCCAAGATTGTCAAATAAAGCCCACATACCCAAGGTTGTCATATAAGGCCCACTTGCATAAGACTGTCAAATAAATTCCTGGTTACAAATTAAAGCCTGCTTAATGAGATTATGGAAAGATTATGATGACAGTCCTACCTGGCAAACTGCATCAACTGTTCACCATTCAGTCCTGGCATCTCTAAACAGCTTATGTCTGCGCTGCCATCAGGATCAGGTTTCTGGGTCAGCCAGCCTTCCTGCCACAGGTGTCTGGACCTAGTGAAGTAGACGAGTCATCACCACATGTGCTCTGTTTTGTAATGAAAATACATGCAACAATATCTGTGCCAACATTTGAAGTCACAAGGCAGGAACCTGCTATGATTTATTTGGTTGTTTCTGGAATTGAGGTTTTAAGATTGAGCACAACCCACTGCTGGCAATGTTAATTGTATTCCGGTAAGAACCATGTCCACATCAGATAAGAAGCACTAAGTACCCTCCAAACTACACTCCGCCACCAAAAGCACTAAGTGCTTCCGATCCGACATGGACAAGGCTCATACTGGAATACAATTAACATTGCCAGGAGTGGGTTTTGCTCAATCTTCAAACCAGTTATGAGTCTGTGAACGAATGAACAAATGAACGAATGTATTCTCATGCCCAAGTTGTCTTCAATACCCTGTGTCCATCTCTGTGCTAGCTGAGCCCAGCCACTTCTTCCAGAAACCATGCCTTCCATCATTGTTCTCTCCAAGTCACTGTGATGGTTTTGGGGGTCCTTTTTTACATTCGCTCATTTTGAACTCCAGTGTGATCCACCCTGAACTGATTTTTGCGTGTGGATTAGCTGTCCTTATTAGCAGTGTCCCTTGCCAACAGGCCAAACTACTCCGACTTCTGAGGTACTTGTAATTTACATCCCCAAGTCAAGAATGAGAAGTCAACATTTTAGTCCAACTGACCAGTGTAGGCGTTACTTCACGATCAGCAAACCAGAAGGTTAAGGCAGAAAATAAGGATTTCTTATCTCCTGATGTCCATAGAGAAAGTAAGACAACACAGGCAGAAAGTAAGGATTTTTAATCTTAACCATTAGTCCATGCTGACCTCCACATTATGAGCTGGTCATCTTCCATATTCAGATCTGGTAGAATTTCTGTATCTTCTTGGTCCATGATATTCCAAGGACCTTTCTGCACCATTTCAGTTCAAGAAGAACACTCAGTATAGGGAAGTCACAAATCGCAGGCTTAAATTCACGGCTACCTAGCAAAATTTCATGTTGTGAAAACATACCCACAACAGGCTTTTTATTTCATGTGTGAAGCTGAGTTAAGTTATTGCATGTGTGAAGTTAAGTTATTGCATGTGTGAAGTTAGTTATTGCATGTGTGAAGTTAGTTATTGCATGTGTGAAGCTGAGTTAAGTTATTGCATGTGTGAAGTTAGTTATTGCATGTGTGAAATTGAGTTAAGTTATTGCATGTGTGAAGTGAAGTTATTGCATGTGTGAAGTGAAGTTATTGCATGTGTGAAGTGAAGTTATTGCATGTGTGAAGTGAAGTTATTGCATGTGTGAAGTTAGTTATTGCATGTGTGAAGCTGAGTTAAGTTATTGCATGTGTGAAGTTAGTTATTGCATGTGTGAAGTTGAGTTAAGTTATTGCATGTGTGAAGTGAAGTTATTGCATGTGTGAAGTGAAGTTATTGCATGTGTGAAGTGAAGTTATTGCATGTGTGAAGTTAGTTATTGCATGTGTGAAGTTAGTTATTGCATGTGTGAAGTTAGTTATTGCATGTGTGAAGTTAGTTATTGCATGTGTGAAGTGAAGTTATTGCATGTGTGAAGTGAAGTTATTGCATGTGTGAAGATAGTTATTGCATGTGTGAAGTTAGTTATTGCATGTGTGAAGTTAGTTGTTGCATGTGTGAAGTTGAGTTAAGGCTACTACAGTCTAAGGAATCAATCACCATCATGATGTGCCATGTCGATAAGCATGGGCCATTATGTTTCACCATCACACATGATCATCAGAATTGTGGATCAGCTCTGTTGTCTCGACCATACCACGTGGCCAAGAAAATCCAGTTATCTACTTCCACACCTTCCCTTTACTCTTTTCCCCTCATTCTTGCCAGTTGTCACCATGTTCTCGAGTTTATTTCTCCTCATAACGTACCTCAAAAATCTTGACTGTCTATGTCTAAGTTCTCTAATATGTGTATACGAGCAAGATTGCATACCTAGAAGCACCAGGGGTTGGAAGGATTCTAACATTTGCAGATGATATTCTTGCATACAGGCAGGGGAGAGATAGGGATCAAACAGCCCTGGAGCTACAGGCGACAGTAGACAAAGTGATTGACTGGTGCACTGAATGAGTGCTGTCATCAACCCGGAAAAGGCGGCTGTGTTGTGGTGCTCTCTGGACAACAGGATTGTGAGAGATGATGCCCCAAGCCTCACGATAGATGGTAGAAGCGTCAACAGAGAGAACAAACTGAAGTATCTGGGAATCACATTTGACAGGAGTCTGTCCTTCAAGGACCATGTGGAGACGGTTGTGACAAGATCTCAAAAGGGACTCAATGCACTTAAAACTATGGCTGCAATGGACATAGAGCAGAGAATGCTCTTCACACTATACCAGCACTTGATCCTCTCAGTGATTGATTATGGACTAGGACTGCTCACTGTCTCAAAGAGTCAGCTGGTGAAATTAGAGCGCATACAGAATGAAGCTATGCGGGTCATTCTGGGATGCACCAGAGACACTCCAGTAGTGTGTATGCGTTACATCCTTGGTCTGCCTACTGTTGCTGGTAGGCACAAGGTGATGCAGCGAAGGCATACCTCAGAGTAGCTGCAGACACAGATCACCCGTTGCATGAGGCGCTGGACGTAGTTAAGGGTCAGAGACTGATAAGAGGGAAATCATGGATGGCTCAGGCGGAGGATACGATCAGACAGGTGTGCCCCTTGGAGAACATAGGCGAGGAGAGGAGTGGGTCAGAGTGCCAGCCGTGCAGTCAGACTTGTGCAGAGTTATAATCACATTGAGCAGGGAGTGCAGGGAGTGGCCAGCAGGGGCCACGGAAGTGGAAATTCAGCAACTAATTCAGGAAAATTCTCGCCCGGGTGATGTGATTATCTACACGGATGGGTCGGTGTTGAGAGGTAGGAGAAGTGCTTGGGGGTTCTTGGCAAAAACTAATGGTCGGCGTTTGGTGCAGGAGAGCCTGGCGTATGATGACACTACATCTAGCTTAAGAATGGAGGTGGAGGCGGTCAGTGCAGCTTTCCGCTGGATAGAAAACACGATACATACACATATTGTGATTGTAACTGACTCAGAAAGCATGCTGAGAAGGGTGAGAACAGGCAAGCTTCGTGCAGAGTGGCTTGCTTCGCTTCGGAGGTCACGGGTAGCAAGCATCACCTGGATCTTTTCTCCTGGGCATGCCGGTGTGCTGGGGAATGAACAGGCGGACAGATTGGCTGGCTCGGCAGAACTTGGTGGAGTATTGATGCATGACAAGGCAGATGTGGTTGCGGCCTTGTGGGAGCACGTGTACACCTCGGAGGAGCAAATGGATCACCATAGTCTGGTTAGAATGAGGCAGCGAGGAGTGACGAGGGGATCTGGCCGACGCTCGACGCTCAGAGGAAAGGCGAGACGGACATATAATCAGATTGCTACTGGAACTATTAGTGTTGGAACTCTTCGCTGGTTGCTGAGGATGGGGACAGAGCGCTTATGGGAATGTCCTGAATGCTGTAATGTCAGTTCCTAGATCAATCAATCAATCAATCAATCAATCTCTAATATGTTTAGTTTTCATTTGCTTCTTGTGCGACTTGTTCGCTGGTTTTTCTCTTTCTCTATACATCTGGAACAAGACAAGCTGCAGAAGCTGCCGTATCAACAAAGCAATGCTCTAACTATCCACCTGTCATAGCTTCGATCCTACACCAGTTGCAGACCAAGGTCTCCCCTTCCACAAACTTAGTCATCAGGCTGTATTTTCTTGTACCCTCCTAACTGCTCTCCTCCGTGGGGTGTTGGGTTTGGTGAGTGCTACCCAACATTCAGCGCTAACAGAAAGCAGGTAGTACCGTCTACTGTCATACGGCTGCTCAGTCATATCAAACATCTTACACATATGATGAAGATTATGATGAATGAAAACAATGGCAAGACAAGCATCAAAAACACATACCTGGCTTGTACTACACACTTGTGAGCCCTCACTGACACTGAGCCGTTGGTGATCAAGAGATCAGAATGTATCTCGTCCTCCAGCAGGCTGTCGATAAACGAATGAACAAAGTGAACAAATGAACAGTATTTCCAAAGGGTCACAAACTGAGCATGCATGGCCTTTCTTTCCACTCATCTCTCAAATATCAAGTATGTGTGTTATGTATAATACTTGATACATTCATTTAGAAAACATAATATGATAATATGAATGCTGAGTATATAAATAATACATAATAAAAGGTTAATCTTTCTCTCTCCCTCTCATGCATGCACCCAACCACCCACGCTCATGCATTCACGCATGCACATTCACACACACACACACTACTCGAATACAATGCTATACGCTTTGTATACTCATATGGATTAACAGCTGTGTGATAAAAAGTTGAGAATGAGACTTGGTTTGAGCACTAATTGTGTAAGGTGAGGTGTGTGATGGAAGATAAAGAACTGACATGTAAAACAGTCCAAGCAAAGCCAGCATTCCACAAGAAGAAGAATATTCTCAGCAATTTATCTTTGTGAATCAAGGTAAGGGAAAGAGTTCTTAAGATCTATATATATTGAGCCAGTCCTGATATATGGAAGCGAATCATGGACAACTATCAGTCAAGTAAGAAATTATGTGGAAGCTGCGGAGTTGTGGTTTTATAGAAGAATGATGATAACACCATTTCATATTTGGAGTGCGAGTGATGTGGCATTCATCTGAGTGAGAGTGGAGTGGCCTAGAGTGGTGAAACTAAGTGAAGTGAGGATGGCATGAAATATGGCATTAATTTGAGTAAAAGTGGTGCGAGTTAATGGTAATACATGATGTGAATGTGGCAATGAGAGAGACAGAGAGAGTGGAGTGAGAGAGAGAGAGAGAGAGAGAGAGAGAGAGAGAGAGAGAGAGAGAGAGAGAGAGAGAGAGAGAGAAAGAGAGAGAGAGAGAGAGAGAGAGAGAGAGGGGGGGGGGGGGGGGGGGGGAGAGGAGTGTGGGGTTGAGGTACTGATAAAAAGATGTGAGATTATGGAGCAGGTGTAACAATTATTTGTGTGATGTGGAGTGTGTAAGGTTGACATAATCGTCTCTGTTAATAGTGACATAAGGAATGTGTGAAAGTGTTGGGGGTGCAACAATAAATTGGGTGACATAAGGAATGTGTGAAAGTGTTGGGGGTGCAACAATAAATTGGGTGACATAAGGAATGTGTGAAAGTTTTGAGGGATGCAGCAATAAATTGGGTGACATAAAAAATGTGTGAAAGTTTTGAGGGATGCAGCAATAAGTTGGGGGACATAAGGAATGTATGAAAATGATGAGGGTTGTAGACATTAGGCATGTGATATAAGATCAGAGTGAGAGAGTGTGTTAAGAGTTGCCAGTTAACAGTTGTGTAACATAAGGAAAGTGTGACAGTGACAAGCACTGATGACAATATGATGTCAGCGATAAAGTCTGTGAGTGATGAGCTTTGCTGGTCATAACATGTACACACTGACAGAGGACACACTGACAGAGGAATTTGAAACTCTGAAGAATGTCTTAAACCTGAATGGGTACTCCACAGGATTTATAAAGCGCCACTGCCAACAGCCCAAACCAAAACCAGACGTAACTACAGTCCCTAAACTCAAGGTATTCATCCAGCTAACCTTTCGAGGGGATGACATAATGCAACGTCTACAAGACCGGCTTACTACAGCAGTAGGCCGAACATTCTGTGCTGCAACTCCAGTCATTAGATATAAAACCGTACCGATTCCTACACCAGCAGTCAAAGAGCCTGTTCCTCTGTACGCCACAAACAATTGTATTTACCAATTCACATGTAGATGCCAGGCCTTCTACATTGGTAGAACAGAGAGACAGCTTAACAAACGAGTGTCAGAACACATACCTCAATGGGTCAACAAGATACAACACACAGGAAATGCTAGCCTCGTGGGGCCGACACACCGGAAGCTCCCGGCGTCTTCAATTGGTAGGCACATTGTCGAAAATGGCCATATGGTGGACAGAGATACTGCCTTTCGCGTGTTGTTTAACACACAAAATACTCGCTTGTTAAAGTTTGCAGAAGCAATTATGATCAATCAACGCAAGCCAGAATTGTGCAAACAGAAAGACATGTTAGTCAGCTTAAAATTACCGTGGTAGATAATTGACATTACTGTGCGAATATGTGTATATTTCAACTTGAAGGATTTATCTAGTTAATTCACGTAAGTTGTGTGATTTCTGCAGTATGTACCTGACGAGATGCAGCGAAATATGCCAGGCAATAAATCGTGCAATCTATTGTTTGTGTCTTCGTTATTCAAATTCACTATGGGAAAACATTGTTTTGAATAACATGTGCAATGTGAAGAGGTTTTGACAATTACATCTAAGGTACAGAAAGGGAGAGAGAAGGAGGACAATAATTTCCCTCAATCCTCATACCCAAGCATTTCCTCTTTCAGATTCCTTGCCACAGTGTCCCTGAGCCTCTGGTACTCCAGGTCAGCCTTTTTCTGAAATGCAGAACTGAGTTCCACAGCCGGAACCTTCTCCCGTGGTTTGGCCATGGTCCTGTAGGGAAAAATGCAACTTGCTTTATATAGTCTGCCAGGAGAAGTAATCCATAATTTGATAGCATCTAAATGCAGGAATCCAGGCAATCAAGAAAGCAACTGAAAAATTACTAAATACCAGCCATGGTGGACAACCTGTCGTGCTAAAGACAGGTGCAAAATCAGTACTTGAGGCACTCCTGTCTGGGAAATTGCCAGTACTATGGACACTACTTTCTGAACTTGGCAGCCAGCGTAAGGTCACCATACAGTGGACACCATCTCATTGTGAAGTACCCGGAAATTATTTTTTTTGGGGGCGCTCACTCGCTTTGAACTCAAGCGTAGTCCATACACACTATTTATAGTAGTGATGGACTGAATTTTACGTGTGGATTAGCTTTCCCTATTAACAGTGTCCCTCGCTAACAGGCGAACCCACTCTGACTTCAGAGGTACTTATAATTTACGTCCCCAAGTCAAGGACGACAGGTCAACATTTTAATCCAACTGTCCGGTGTATGGGTTGAACCCCTTACCTCGGCATCAGCACAACGGATGTTTAAGAACACGCGTTCTTACCCATTCAGCTATGTGGACCTGCAGACCCGGAAATGAGAGCTGACAGATTAGCTAAAGAAGGAGAAATAGAAGAACCGGAAGTACCCGTTAAATACCACAAAATGAAAAGAATGATCAGTTAGGAAGCTACCAAAACCTGCTCAAGACGACTACCACCTTATGGACAGACCAGTACAAATCATTATTCTGTGCCTCAGAAGAGGACCCAATAAATTATGCAACCACATGTATACAAAATTCAAGATTGGTGAATCAGCCATGTGCACATGTGGATTGGTGCCGCAGGCAGCAGATCACATAGTCCAAGACTGCTCAAATTACAACATTTCTAGGCAAACCCTCTAGCCTGGAGAAACAACAGTGGAAGATAAACTTTATGGACCTCTGAGTAAACTAAAAATTAAAGTTAAATTCAAACAAGAGACAACATTGCGGTTATAGACAAATTTCAAGCGAACGAAAGAAGAAGAAGATAGCATATAAATCAATACATTCTTTACAGTGGATTCACTCACAGAAACTTCAGAGGAAATAAGAAGGTCGACAGACTTACTCAAGCAAATGCTGCAAATTTTCAGTATGAGAACAGTCCACATATTCTCAGAAACAACACACAAGACAACTGGCTAAACAAATGGGCAAAGCAAACAACAGTTTCAATTAAACGGGCCAACCAAAACACACTGACAACCTCAATAGTTTTAGCAGGCAAAACCAGAGTCTCATTTTCCAGCTTTGATTGGAGCATACTGGAGTCAATGGCCGTCTAAACAATATCTATCCCCAACCTGCAGCCCTACACAGACATTGTTCTCACCCGTATGAAAATATTTGCCTCTGTTGTACTTACTGACCTTAGATTGGTTTATAAAGACAAAAACAAGCAGTAGGGTGTCTCCGTGGTGAAGTGGTCAAGCCATCTGATTCGGACTCCGAAGGTTGAGGGTTCGATTCTGGGCCGTGTCCTTTGGTTCATGAGTGCATTTTTTCTGAGACTCCTGAGGATCGTCGCTAATGCTACAGTTTGTGCTTTGTGCAATGCTTTCGGCAGTTCACTGAGGAAAGAGACTAAGCCATATGGGATAAAAACCTGGTGCAATGAAGTAGACCCTGTCGACTTTTAAGCGACTATTTTTTTTTAACAACAAGCAATTCCAGAAATAGAATTCAGTGGACTTCTCTGACAAAACATCTGATGATTTGGACCTTGCTGATGATACTGCCTCCTGTATCTTATACGGGTAAATGGGAATATTCTTAATCAAGTGAATCGGTACAGTTATCTCGGAACAGTCACATCATCTGATGATTTGGACCTTGCTGATGATACTGCCTCCTGTATCTTATACGGGTAAATGGGAATATTCTTAATCAAGTGAATCGGTACAGTTATCTCGGAACAGTCACAACATCTGATGATTTGGACCTTGCTGATGATACTGCCTCCTGTATCTTATACGGGTAAATGGGAATATTCTTAATCAAGTGAATCGGTACAGTTATCTCGGAACAGTCACAACATCTGATGATTTGGACCTTGCTGATGTTACTGCCTTCTGTATCTTATACGGGTAAATGGGAATATTCTTAATCAAGTGAATCGGTACAGTTATCTCGGAACAGTCATAACATCTGATGGGAGATGCCTTAAAGATATTAGAATAAGTATCACTTTAGCAAAGTTTGCTTTTTTGCAAGATGGAAAACATACTGACCAATAAACAGATGTCAAAAGCAACGAGAAATAGAGTGTTGAACTGTTACATAGAGCCTGTACTTTTGTATGAATGTGAAATGTGGACAATGAGGAGACCAGCTGAAAAACATCTAATGACAGTGGAAATGTGGTTTCTGAGGAAAATGCAAAATGGACAGACAAAAAATCAATGAGCAAGTCCTACAAGGAACAATTTTTTTTTTTTTGGCGCTCGCTGCTTTGAACTCATAATTTACTGGGTCCACACACACTACTTCTAGTAGTACTGGGCTGAATTTTGTGTTGGATTAGCTTTGCTTATTACCAGTGTCCTTCACTATCAGCAAACCCACTCCTGCTTCAGAGGTACTTGTAATTTACATCCCCAAATAAAGATGAGAAATCAACATGTTAGTTCAATTGTCCGGTGTAGGGGTTAAACTCCTTACATCAGCACACCAGATTTTCAGAACATGCGTTCTTATCCATTCAGCCATGCTGACCTCTACAACAAACGAATTAAAATCGTAAATTTATTAGAGAAATTAGATGCAGACAGTCACGATTTTTGGACACTTTATGAGAAGAAATTAACTAGAGAACTTAATGACAACTGGCAATACTGATGGTAAAAGAACAAAAGAAAGGCACAGAAGTAAATATCTGGATGTCTTGGCCCTATAGCATGGTCAAGACAAGAATACAGAGTTGATCCACGACTCTGGTGATCTGGCGAAACATGACTGCCCATGCATATCGAGATGGCACGTGATGATGATGTCTCACACATGAAATCAGATGCAGTATAAACTAACTAAACTTATTGGATGGGAGGTCACAACAATCAGGTTTAAACATTCAAAGGGGAAAGACAAAGACAATTCGTTTTTTTTTTTTGGCATATCCTACCCACAGGACATCGCTGTCAACACCAGCACTTTACTGCTGTTGTTGATGTCTTGGCAAGTTTTACGTTCAGTAGTTTGCCATTGCTTTCTGAATGACTGGCTCCCATACCAATATCTTAAAACCCCCATAGCAATACCTTATAACCCCAGCACGACACAGTCTGCTGCCAAATCAGTCGCCACTGTGCTTCAAACATGGAGACCAGATAATAAGATTAATCAAAGCAAATAACAATCCATTCTCCCTGTGGCAAATTTTCCAAATTGTCTAATAATTGTCCGTGAACGAAAGGTGATAAGAAAGGGAATTGACCATCCGACCTCATATGTCTGTAACGTATAATATGTGAAGACATCACACTTCACACACCAAAGGCTGTATCAGTATGGGACTGACTATCTGTACCCTTTATAGTAATAGTTAGCAGTACCTGTTGTCTGTCAGCAGCAGCAATAGTGGCAGACCTTACAAGTTAGTTGCAAACCTTAACAGTTAGTTGCATATCCTTTAAGATGTTTTGGCCGTTTGTAATTTCTTGGCAAGTTTACGTTCAGTAGTTTGTCATTGCTTTCTGAACGACAGGCACTCATATCATTGAATGAAATTGCGTTCGTAATCCCTTCGCTACAACGCTGGCTTTGGTAGACATAGTAATGGAGAGTCTCTGTGGCGAAGTGGTCAAGCTGTCTGACTCGGGCTCCCAAGGTTGTGGGTTCAATTCGGGGCCGCGTCTTTTGGTTCACAAGTACATTTTTCTTACTCCTGGGGGTCATCGCTGGAGCTGTGAAGTTTGTGCTTTGAGCGATGCTTTCGGCAGTTCACTGTGCTGAAAGAGACTGAGCCATGTGGAATAAAAACCTGGTGCAATGAAGTCGACCCTGTCGACTTTTAAGCGACTCTAGAAACATAGTAATGTTTAGAGGAAGGTATATATAATTAACAGGGAATGTATTGCCAGTTACTGATCTTAAACTTACTAAATGATAGCGGTGAGCAACGTGTGCTGGGCTGTTGCCTACAATCCTACATCTTCTGTTGATCCCAAGCTAAGACTGGATTTAATTATTTAACATTAAAAATTATTATATATTTATATGAACAAGGATTTCTCATCATTTTTTTTGACAGCGTTGCCACTACTAGTACTAGCAATAATTGCTATACAAACACGTTATTGCACAATACTTTAACAATTAAGCCCATAATCAATGTCTTATTGTTGCATGTAAAAGTGTCCGCAGCACGATTACAAGAATGTATTGATTGCTTGACACGGCCACGTTCAAAAGAAAAGGAAATCTGCGATGGCGATAGCTGTGATTGATTTCATGAACTGAACTCATTGTCGCTGCACAATTGTTCGAATTGTTGCATTCGTGAAGAGTAAGAAACGTCCGTGCATCCAGTTTCTACCAGAAAGATGTAAAGAAAACTCCAAACGATGGGAGCCAAGCATGAAATGGTGTAAATAATTTATTCGCACCGAAAACCTTTCATGGCCCTGCCTTCGAGACGGACACCTTTTTCATTTGTGTAGCTCTCTTGTGAGGTGAGTGCAGAAAAAACACAAACATTCATTAAGTATCTAATTGTCCCATTGAGCAAACAAGCTAAAAAAAAAAACATCTGATGGCTGTGGAAATGTGGTTTCTGGGGAAAAGGCAAGGGATACCATGGACAGACAGAAAGATCAATGATCAAGTCCTACAAGAAACAAAAATCGTAAAATGATTAGAGAAATTAGACTTAGTAGACAGTCAATATTTTTTGGTCACTTTAGGAGAAGAAATAATTTGGAGAACTTGGTGACAACTGGCAAGATTGGGGGACAAGAACAAGAGGAAGGCAGAGAAGTAAATACCTGGATGGCTTGACTACGTGGCATGGTCGAGAAAAGAACACTGAGCTGGTCCACGATTCTGGTGATATGGCGAGACATGACCGCCTACGCTTACCGGTATGGCACATGATGATGGCGATGTCCCATAGCAGACACTAGAATAAACACATGTACAAACCTCCTTCACTTGTTCTAGAATTTTACAAATAAGGTGGGTGGTGAGTCCCCTTCCTCGTCGTTTTCCTTCCCAAACAATTTTTTTTTAGCCCGGGTCCTAATCTATGGAGTGCTTCTTTCTGATCTCCGAGATTGTAGCCAGCAGTGAACTGGAAGCCCAACAACATACATGATACTACATATTTTAGACTAAGCTGATCCACGACACTGGTTATCGGGTGAAATGGCGAGTCATGACCGCCCACGCTTTCCGGCATGGCACATGATTGATTGATTGAGCCATGTGAAGGTCGAAAGAGATCAGCTGTGTATCATGAGATCCAACAATTCTATTTCAGCTGTATGTATATCTATATCAGTTTAGTTAGACTTTATGTAACTTTATTTTAATTATTGTTCTGTCCTTTATCTGTGTATATTTGCTGTTAAACGCTATACGAGATGGCTTCTTTCTTTTTTGTTTTCTTTTTTTTTTTTTTTGCGCTCGCTCGCTCGCTTTGAACTCAAGCGTAGTCCATACACACTACTTCCAGTAGTGCAGGACTGAATGTTACATGTGGATTAGCTTTTCCTATTATCAGTGTCCCTCGCCATCAGGCGAACCCACTCCGACTTCAGAGGTACTTGTAATTAACAACCCCCAAGTCATGGATGAGATGTCAACATTATGAAATTATAGTCCAACTGTCCGGTGTAGGGGTTGAACCCCTTACCTCGGCATCAGCACACCGGATGTTTGAAAACACGCGCTCTTATCCATTCGGCCTTGCTGACATACATGGCTTCAAATGAATACCTTAAAAGTGTCATAGAAATTACAATAACCATGCCATTGTCTTGTAATATGTCAATATTGTTTTAATGATATCTTCTTCTTCTGCGTTCATCCGGAGTTTTTTTTTTTCCGGATGTGATTGCGTTGTGCCTGTTTACAGCAAAGCTGCGTTCTTGCGCCGTTAGGCCGACACATCCGACTTCTGCGGGCATTTGTTGACCGGGTTAACCATCCCGGGTTTTAAGGATACCAAGAGTGTTAAGCACGTGACCTCACAGTGCAGACGAATACGGTGACGTCATAAGGACAGTTTAAAGATGACCGTATCGCTTTTGACAGCGAGGCTCTGCTATCAGTTTTTTTTTTTTTTTTTAAACCAGTGAAAGGTTAAAACCTATAGAAATTCATCGGCGAATGAAGGTCCAGTATGCTGATGCATACCTGTCAGTCCAGCAAGTGTATGAGTGGAGTAGGAATTTTCAAAACGGCATGACTTCTGTGACAGACTGTTCACGACCGGGTCAGACACACCGAGTAGTGATCCCAGAGTCCATTTTTATACAGGAATCCAAGCAATTTATCAGCGCTAAATGACTTGCATTGAACATGGCGGTGACTACATCGAAAAATGATACATTTGTTCTTTAATTTTTCAGAATATATTCACCATAAAACAAAACCCAAAAAATGTAAGGTTTTCACTTGAAGCCTTCTTGAACTACTGACATTGAGGCTATGTATAGTAGTATCCTTCTTACAGATTGATTGAACCAGCGCTCGCTAATACTGTTAGAATCTCACTAGCTGGCATTACGTCCACTATGAAATCCTTCAAGATCCACCTCCTTCTATCATCTGTCTGTCTACATCCATTCGCGTTCTATATATTTCTCATTCTAATACCTATTGCCGCTTTGTCCTACTCCCTTCATTTCATTGGAAACTTGTCCGGCCTCATTCTCAAATCTCCCGCCATTTTCACTAGTCATTGATCATCCCTCTCTACTTCTCAGATGTGATAGCATCGAAGACACAAACAATAGATTGCACGATTTATTGCCTGGCATATTTCGCTGCATCTCGTCAGGTACATACTGCAGAAATCACACAACTTACGTGAATTAATTAGATAAATCCTTCAAACTGAAATATACACATGTTCGCACAGTAATGTCGATTGTCTACCACGGTAATTTTAAACTGACTAACATGTCTTTCTGCTTGCACAAGGACGGCTTACGAAGGTTGATTATTATAGCTTCAGCAAACTTTAACAATCGACTACTTTGTGTGTTGAACAACACACGGAAGGCACTGTCTCTTTCAACCACGTGACCGCTCTCGAGCACATGTCTCCCGACCGATGAAGCCGGACTGTTCCGGTGTGTCGGCCTGCCTAGGCTACCATCTTCTGTGTGTAGTATCTTGTCCACCCAATTCGGAATGTGTTCCGAAACCCTGCAATGTAACTGTCGCTCAGTTCTGCCTATGCAGATGGCCTCGCATCTGCATGTAAATTGGTAAATACAATTTGATTTGGCGTACAAAGCTACAGGTTCTTTTACTGCTGGGACAGGGATCGGTGTGTTTCTGTACCTGATGACTAGAGTTGTAGCACAGAATGTACGCTCGACTGCTGTGGTGAGCCGGTCCCGCAGACGTTGCATTACGCCATCTCCTCGTAAGGTTAGCTGGATGAATACCTTGAGTTTA
Organism: Cepaea nemoralis; assembly: GCA_014155875.1. Lineage (NCBI taxonomy): Eukaryota > Metazoa > Mollusca > Gastropoda > Stylommatophora > Helicidae > Cepaea > Cepaea nemoralis. Next base: position 234,143 of record JACEFZ010008739.1, read on the forward strand.
GGGACTGTAGTTACTTCTGATTTCGGTTTGGGCTGTTGGCAGTGGCGCTTTATACATCCTGTGGAGTACCCATTCAGGTTTAAGGCATTCTTCAGAGTTTCAAATTCCTCTGTCAGTGTGATAGTATCTAGTCTATCTACACCGCTCTTACGGGACGGGCGTCTATCATTTTTTTTTTTTCCCCGCGTTTCCATCCTGTTTCAGGATATTGCGGTCAACACCAGCATCTTTCAGCTGTATGTTGATTCCTAGGCTAGATTACGCTCATCAGCACGCCACGACTTTCTGAGCGACCGGCACCATACTCTCATATGTCACTGGCGCGACTCAAACCACTTCTAATTCTCGTGCGCTCACGTCAACCACAAGAGTATTCGGGGTTAACGAAGAAAGCTGCTAACTCCTCGGCCAGGAATACTATCCATCCATCCATCATGTGCCATGCCGGTAAGCGTGGGCGGTCATGTTCTGCCATCTCACTCGATCACCAGAGTCGTGGATCAGCTCCGTGTTGCTGTCTCGACCATGCCCCAAGGCTAAGCCATCCAGGTACTTGCTCTTCCCCTTGGTCTGTTCCCCTCGATCTTACCAGTGTCACCTAGTTCTCCAAATCATTTCTTCTCATAACATGCCCAAAACATTGTGACTATAACTTGTATATATCGCGACTTCTGTCTGAATTCACCCTTTTTATATCAGAAGCCGCTAAGAAGATCTAATAAGAGAGCAAGAGGGCGCCCGTGAAGAAAATGAATTGGCGACATTATAAACCACATAGAATGACACTATCCAGTGCCATCCATCGGGGAAAACGGAAGATGGTGATCGTCATGAATTTAACCGATTCTGTGCCAAACAAAACGTACATTTGAACCAAACAAAAATGGATGGCGGAAAATGGGAAGTACACGGAGGAATATCATTTAATCAACAGCAGAGTTGATCCAGAAAACCAAAGACCGAGATATGTGGAGAGCCATGAACGCCTACGCCAGCTGGCAGGGCACTTGATGATGATGAGGAGTGTGTGACAGTTATTATGACTTTAATTTTTTTTTTTTTAATTTAAATATTGTAGCAGACATGTTGTATTATATCATGATGATCATGTGCCATGCCGGTAAGCGTGGGTGGTCATGTTTTGCCATCTCACTTGATCACCAGAGTCGTGGATCAGCTCCGTGTTCTTGTCTCGACCATACCACGTGACCAATCCATCTAGGTATTTACTTCTCTGCCCTCCCCTTGTTCTCTTCCCCTCGATCTTGCCAGTTGTCACCAAGTTCTCCAATTTATTTCTTCTCATAACATGACCAAAATATCGTGACTGTCTACGTGTAATTTCTATAATCAGTTTACGGTTTTCATTTGTTTCTTATGTTGTTGTTGTTGTTGTTTGTCCATCAAGAATGATGATGACCATTCGTTTCATCCAGTGGGGTTGAAGGTATGGAGCCGTGGGTTCTAAGATGGCTGATAAGGCCTATTTTGGCTCGAAATGTTCTTTGACAATGTGGGCAAAGAATGCTTGACGTCTCTGGAGGAGGATTTCCTGCAGTGGTTTTTCTGTCCTGCCTTTTCTTCACAGCTCTTGCAGTCCTGGTTGCCTCACAAATGACTGCATCTTTGCGTAATGATGCACGCCACGAATTTCGGTCTCTGGCTGCAGTCTCCCAGGTGTTATGGTGTATTCCAAAAGCATTCAGTGAAATTTTCAGAGTGTCTTTAAAGCGTTTCCTCTGGCCACCTTGGGAGCGTTTACCACAACGCAGTTCGCTGTAAAAAAATTCGTTTAGAGAGCCTGTGATCTGGCATGCGAGTCAAGTGACCAGCCCATGGAATCTGAATCTTTATCAGTAGACTGTGGATACTGGGCATGGACGCTCTTTCTAGGACTTCAGTGTCTGGAATCTTGTCTTGCCATTTAATCTTCAGTAGCTTCCTTAGGCAGACTGTGTGGAAGTGGTTTAATTTCCTAGCGTGTCGCTGATAAACAGTCCAGGTTTCACAAGCATATAGCAGTGTGGATAATACAACTGCTTTGTAAACTTTTAGCTTTGTTTGCAGGCTTATTCCAGTTCTGTCCCATACATTCTTGTACAGTCTGCCAAAGGCCGCACTGGCCTTGGAGATTCTTGCATTCACTTCGTCATCAATTGTGGCACACTTGACACAGTGCTGCCAAGATAGGTGAATTTGCCCACAACACTTAGTCTATGATCATTCACTTTGATATTCGGCACAGTGTGATTATTCACTGGAGCTGGCTGGTACATAACTACAGTCTTCTCCAAGTTGATATTGAGCCCAAAGGTGGCACAGGCATGTGAGAAAGCTGAAACATTATGTTGCATGTCCGCCTCTGAGTTGGCATATAGAGCGCAATCATCAGCAATCAGGAGCTCTCTGACGGTGTCGCTGTTAATTTTGGTTTTAGCTTTCAGCCTTCTGAGATTGAATAACTTTCCATCTATACGGTAGTTGATGTCTATTCCAATGTCATCGTTCTCGGAGGCATTCATCAACATGGCTGAAAACATGATGCTGAACAGTGTTGGCGCCAGGACACATCCCTGCTTCACTCCATTGGTGACAGGAAAGGGTTCATTCAGACAGTTCACCATTTTCCTGTACTCTTGTCTGCATGCCGTCATGAAATAGCCGCACTATTGATATATGACGTTGGATGAAGAATGACTTGCGCGATGACTTTGATTAAAGTGAGGAAGAGTTGCGCAATTCGTCGACCTCACTCTCTCGCCTGAGTTCAGTAGCAAGACAAGTCGAGACGACTGGAGACGAATACAGGTGCAGTGGATGACCAGGGCGCTAGTTTCTTATAGGATTTGGTCAATGGCTGTAATATCGCAGTGGCATAATTTCGGCGATACGGGAAGTCTCTTACGGCGATTAATCAGCTAAATATAGTATATTTAATTTCGTTCTTTTTGATTATTTATTTCACAGTGGTAAAAATTAAACACACTGCCCCCGGCCAAAAAAATAAAAATATTCTGGAGATGCCGGGGATCGAACCCGGGGCCTCTCACATGCGAAGCGAGCGCTCTACCACTGAGCTACATCCCCACGATGATACATAGACCAGTTTTACCTACACTATACCTCACAAAGTGTAGAACTGATTTTTTTTGCCCCATTACGTCTTTCTCTCTATGTGGACTGGGTGTTTGAATCCGTTGATTGACTAGCATCACGTGCCGTGCCGAATAGCCTGGCCCCTCACGGTTACACTTCTCGAGCTATAACCCTGGCTTTGGTCTATTTTCTTGCCCAGTTTTGCGATATTGCCAATATTTAAAAAAAAAAAAAATGAAATATTGGACAACCTTACAAAACACAATTACGGAAAACAGAGGGCGTTACGGTGACAAACCTTCATCAGCAACAAATATTAATATACACAAGAAAACAACAACTTAGAAAAGCCTGTGACTTCATTAACCTTCATTGAGGTATAATAAGTTAATACATTGATTAGATGAATCATCTCATCATCTCATCTCATCATGTTCCTCTTGTACCTCGCGGTGTCGAAGTGAAGTTTAAACATCGTGAGAGTGGAGAACCGAAATACAACTCAAAATGTATGATACCTATCTCAGAATCCTCGAATGTGATGGTTTTTGTTGATATTAATATTATTTTGTGATGTAAGTGTGGCGCAGTTCTGTCTATCATCATCTAGTTGTCAACCAGGCAAGTGTCGTCTTCACAAAGTAGGTTGGCATAGATCTCCAAAAACTGTCTCTCGCCTTGATTGCACATTCTGTCAGACTGCTGCCGTTCGTCAATCTCTTGATGTTATCAACTATTATCTTCCTACTTGTATCGTTGCCTACCTCTTGCTCCCCTGCCTCCGACCTTGTTCATGTTTACTGTTTATTTTGATTATCGTCTTTTAGTGTAAAAAAAACCAAAACTGTCATTTACTGCCAATATAGTACCTTGCGGTGTATGGCATCAGGGTCTTTGAGCCTGAGGAATTAAGGCCGCCTGGCTAGTGCAGTCGCCGCGAACTGTGCACGTTAGGATTTTCTTTTTGCCCCCGACAGAAAAAATCCGACACCTTACCGAGGGATCGAACCCGGGCCTCCTCTCGGCCAGCCACTCCTCATCGTCTTTTACTAAACAACTATAATTTTATCCTGATTAACAGCTGTTAGAACTGTATTTCTGTATACTTCCGATTATATTTCCTATATATATATATTTGTTGTTGTTTTGGTTTGGTTTTTTTTTTATGTCTTTTTTTTTGGGGGGGGGGGGGGGGGGGGGGGACGGGCATATCCTTTACAGGACACTGCAGTCAACACCAGATGTCTTGGCAAGTTTTTCATTCAGTAGTTTATACATTGGTTAAGTTCTACATATTGCTCAAGTTTTTCCTCGCATCTTTCTGGAGCCGTCTATCCACAGTTAGTTTTCCCCTACAAATCGCAGTAGGTTTCCCCTTTTAAAATAAATGAATGTACAACATTTTAGTCATGGTTTTGTTATGTTTCGATAAAATCTGTTCCGGTGATGAGCAAAAATTGAAAACTACAAAATTGCTGGTCCATTTCTCCCCAGTCTCACCTAGTATACATATTCTATGAGTGGCTGTCGCCCCAGACCATCGGAATCAACGCAAAGCGGCTTGCTACAAATTTCCCGCTGATGATGTCGAACTCTCAACTCGTTGTGAGCTAAGAACCGACATTACTGCACCCAGGACATTCGCCCTCCGTCCCATCGCTCAACAGCCAGCGAAGAGTCATACTACTAATCGTTCCTACCGCCATCTGATTGCAAGTTCTCCTGGTCTTCCCTCTCAGTTTTGAGATTCGTCCAGAACCCCTATCGATCCCCCGCCATATCATTCTCTACATGTACAGGTAGGTGTGCAATCGGTTCCACCACTTTCTCCACCAGGTCCCACAGGCGCGCGACCACCTCCCCCCTTGTCCCTGGGTAATCTACCACCGAGAGGCGCACTTCCTGCCAGCCTATCCGCCTGTTCACACACACACACACACACACACACACACACACACACACACACAGAACACACACACACAGAGACAGAGACAGAGCATGACTAGGGCAAAAAAATCCACACAATTCTCACGATCTGTGACCCCTGAAGCTAGGCAAGCCATTCCACACGAAACTTTCCTTTCTCCACCTTACTAAGCATACTCCGTAAGTCCGTAATGAATGCACTGTGTGTTGCAGCGGTCACCTCAAATTGTTGTGTCAGGAAGTGTTTAACGTAATCGCTGACCCTAAGGCTAGCTCTACTCGGTATGTCGGGTGATTATGAAACTGCGCGTCTCACTATCCCCAAACAACACACAGTGCTGGTTGCTAGGATAAGAGTTTAAAAAAGCAAAAGGATCGAGTTAATTGCATCGGGTCTCTCTGCAAGGCGGCCTGCCGAAAGCACGAACTCCGTAGGTCCAGCGACGATCCCCAGAAGTATTCGAAAAAAGCGAACAACGTAAGCCGGAATTGAACCCACAACCTTCGGAGCGCAAGGCAGGCGGAGTAGAAACTTCGCAGCTGTGGCTCCCTGCAAACTTAGAAGAAGAAAAAAACATATAACCGAGCATTTCATTACTATGTGTGAATTCTGGTGGAACTTACACTATTAATAATAGTAACTGTTGTAGACGTTACACAAAGTTAGTTAGTCAGTCAGTCAGTCAGTCAGTCAGTCAGTCAGTCAGTCGGTCGGTCAGTCAGTTAGTTAGTTAGTTAGTTAGTTAGTTAGTTAATCAGCCAGTCAGCCAGCCAGTCAGTCAGTCAGATAGTTGCCGTTCCAACTTCACGGCAAAGGATTGCCCCATAATGTTCCATTCCTGTGCCAGTGAATAATATATCACACAACATTCTCATTACTGCCCCGTGAGAAAAGTGGAACAGACAGGAGTCTCGACAAACCAATAGCCCGCACAGATATATTATGCATAATATCGCTACCAGCACGCCAACACAAAAGTCCCCTATGAAAAATACAATGTGTTCATCAATGGAAGCGGCAGTCTCTAGAAAACCAGCAACCACACATTACTGCACAAGGCAAACCCAGTTAGTTTAGCAACCGGAGGCCGTAATTTTTCCAATCATGCAGGATTGCAGTTCATGACACTAACAACCGCGGACAGATGTAAAAGCATTCCACGTGAAATCTACATCTCACAGTGTCGTTCCACGCTCTCAACTCAGTAGCAGGGCGACGGAACCATGCACTACCAGTCACAACATGAGAAAAATGCCGCAAGCAAACAGCAGCCACAAACATAAACACTCAAGAGGGTTTAACAGCTCAACCGCCTTATATCCATGTTGGACAGGTAGAGAAAGTGAAGAACATTAGCATCGTGCTGCAGTCCTTTGCAGAACATGACTATTATTATGTATTACTGACCACCGAATAGATTCCCGAGCCTTTGCCAGGCCTTCAGTCTCAAGCTTCGTCTTATTTTTTAGTCAATATCCTGTTCATCATCATCATCATCATCATCATCATCATCATCATCATCATCATCACCACCATCATCATCATCATCACCATCATCAATATCATCATGTGCCCTGCCAGCTGCGTAGGCTTTATATCTCTCCATGGATCTTGTTCTTTAGTGTTCTGGATCAATTCTGTTGATGATATTATTATATTCCTCAATGTCACGTCACAGTCCATCAAGCATCATTTCTCTTGGTCTGCCATTGTCGCCTTTCCTATTTATCATTCTGTTTGTCTACGATATTCTCCAATGCCTGTCTTCTCACCACTGGACCAAAGAAAGTTGTTTGTCTCTGCAGTATACACCTGACGAGATACAAGCAACATTTAAAAAAAAAAATGTTGCATTTCCTTAACATGACGTAGCAGTCAACCCCAGCATTTTGGCTGTTCGTGATTCCTGAGGAAAATGCAAAGAATACCATGGACAGATAGAAAAACCAATGACCAAGTACTACAAGAGACAAATGAAAATAGTAGATTGATTAGAGAAATTAGACGTAGACAGTCAAAAATTTTTGGACATGTTATGAGAAGAAATGGACTGGAGAACTTAGTGACAGCTGGCAAGATCGAAGGGAACAGACCAAGAGGAAGACCGAGAGGAAAATACCTGGATGGCTTGGCCACATGGCATGGACGAGACAGGAACACTGAGCTGATCCACGACTCTGGTGATCGAGTGAAATGGCGAATCATGACCGCCCACGCTTTCCGGCATGGCACATGATTGATTGATTGATTCCTGGGCTAGTTTTACGTTCAGTAGTTTGCCATTGCTTTTTGAACGACCGGTACCTATAGTACCTTTTTCGAAAAGGCCAGCACCGCTGTGTTTCGAACCCGGGTATATGGGATTACGAAACGCGCCCGTAACTGCTTCGCCACGTAGAACGGTACATCAACACATGACAGGCAATAAATCGTGCAACGTTTTGTTTGTAGCTTCTGTGTTTACATCCACTAAGGCCAGTACCAGAGCGCTGTGTGTCGGCTCTGCAATTAAGGAAGCCTCCTTGGAGGGCTGACTGGGATGTCTTCGGCTGTTCTATATGGGCCAGCTGGGATGGGAGATAACACCACAACAGTGAGAATCAAACGTCCTAAGAAACCCACGGGAAGGTTAACCTGGTCAACAAATGCCCGCAGAAGTCGGATGTGTCTGCCTAACGGCGCAAGAACGCTGCTCTGCAGTAAACAGGCACAATGCAGTCACGTCCGAAAAAACTCAGGATGAACGAAGAAGAAGAAGAAGAAGAAGAAGAAGAAGAAGAAGAAGAAGAAGAAGAAGAAGTAGAATCCACTAAGGGAATAGATTGTTTTGAAGTAAAGTGTCTATTAATAGTGAATTAATATGTTTAGACTATAAAATGACACACAGCAGTGCAGCTTTACATAACAGAATTACGACACATACTGGACGCTGTGGCGATTAGCCTTCATCGGCAAACACATACACAAAACACAATATATAGTCACGGAGATCTCCTGTGACTACAATATAACGTGACGACAGGACGAGAAGAATAAAAAGATGAAAAAAATGAAAGCAATGAAGAGAAAATGAAAATTGGAAAAAAATGTTCCTCTTCTCAATGAAGATGATGATGAATTGAATGAAACTGTAACGGCCTTCAGTGTGTGAAAAAACTGGGCACTGTCGTCTGCTTCAAGCAGTAACGGAGAAATGGAAGCCGAGATTTGATTCTCTTCTTACAGTACACCAACTGTGATAATAATTATTATCCAACTCGAGTTTGATGTATCGCAGCATATTGCAAAAAGTAGCTGCAACAATAACGCTACTTGCGATTAAACTCAAATTAGGCAGTACAGTGTGAATTCTTCCTTCCTTTCACTAGTCGCCGCCGGCTGAGATTATTTCAATTTTGTTTACAATTTGGTCAATTTGGAGTTAGTTTTGAATTTTGCCAAATTAATGATCCAGTTATCAAGAAAGCTGAGCTGAAGCTTGTTGTACCGAGTTTGTAGTTGGTACTAACCATTTGTGTTCGGTGAATGCTAGTGTACATAAAGTACATTTGTTTACCAAGTTAGGAGTACTGCTGGCTGTAGGTTTCTCACGTCAAATAAGTTTGCAAACTTCTCAAGGCAAGCGGCAAGCCATTTGCGCTTCACAAGCTGGTTCTCGATATGTCTTCGACACACTCACAAGGTCTGTTATGTATTGCATTGCCATTAATAGATAGTTTGGCACTCTTCCGACAGACGGGTCTAAATAGTTCCGCAGTGAATAATTTATATAACTAACCCTAACCCCTAACTTATTCACTGCCAGAACTATTTAGACCCGTCTGTCCGAAGAGTGCCGATAGTTTAGTAATTTTTTTTTTCCAATTAAAATGTATAGACACCAGCACCCCTGGTTGGAACTTAAAAATAGTTAGTTGCATATCCTTCACAGGAGGTAACAGTGAACTCCAGCATTTTTTTGGCTGTTCGTGATTCCTGTGCAAGATTACTTTCAGTAGTTTGCCATTGTTTTCTGAACGACCGCACTCATACCATTGTATGGAAATCAACGCATGGCGGTCTGCTTCCAAATCGATCGCAGTTGTGTTTCACATGCAGTAGTGAGTATGCAGGATGATGAATTGCATTCATGATTCGTAACCCCTTCTCCGCAGAGCTGACTGGAGCTTAAGGGCTTCCACTAATCCACATCAACAGCAAAATAATAATAACCATACATATGACAGTGCTTCGCCTGCTGTTCTTTACTATTATCTGCCTAGCATGACGTTTGTGTTGGTGTTTGCTGGTTGAAGAGGATGCCTTGAACAAGACATAAATCTGAGTTAGCTGGGCATCGTACTCAAAATTTTGTACTCCACTGCTGACAATGAAGATGTTATTTTCATGAGTTTTTAATTCTTGTTTTAATATTTATTCTTTTGAAGGAAATTTAGGGGATTTAAATTGTGCTTTCGGTTGGTTTGTCAAGACTCCTGTCTGTTCTATGTTCCATTTTCACATGGGGCAGTGAGGAGCATTTTGTGTGATATTCACTGACAAGAAACGGAACATAATGGGGCAACTCTTTGCCGTGAAGTTGGAACTGCGCTAACTAACTAAATAAAAACCTACTCAACCAATTAAAAGCTTCCTTTTGCAGTGTGGAAACAATCTGTTAAACGTGCTATATAAAGCATTTACTTGGGCACATGTATAACATCAGATGGAAGATGTATCACAGAGGTAAAGAACATAATAGAACAAGCAAAGACTGCATTATATCAAAGTGAATACATCTTAAGCAACCAGAAGTTAGAAAAAGAATTCTTGCATGCTACACAGAACCACTATTAACATATTGGATACTGGACACATTGGTAAACAAGTTAAAAACAATCCCTTGAGACCTCAGAGATATGGTTGATCATAAGAATGTTGAAAAATTCCTTGGACAGCCGAAATGAGTAATCAAAATCTTTTGAAAGAGGGAAAGACACATCAGAAAAAGGTAATCATAATTATATTTTGGCCACATCAGAAAAAAGGTAGTCCTAATTTTTTTGCCACATTATGAAAAGGAGAAAACTAGAACATGTCACAACTGGAAAGAATTATGGGAAGAGAGTGAGAGAAGATTCTTGACAGTCTTTAGTTGCAGCCTGGATAGGTGTCAGCACACAAATTGATACATGCTGCTGGAGACTGCAGTTGGCAGAGCATTTGATGATGATACTGCTGAACACATGTGAAACAAGGACAGTAAACAGGCACCCTGAGAAACATCTAATCGCAGTTCTGAGTATAATGCAAAGAATATCATGGATGGACGTAAAAACAAATGAGGTAGTCCTTAAAAAAAAAAAACAGATGAAAACTGTAAATTGATTAAAGATGTTAGTTGTG
>JACEFZ010008740.1:0-7500 GCA_014155875.1 Cepaea nemoralis
TTAATAAATTCATTGTTCCCCTTCCCTTTATTTCCTTTGCTACCCCCGCGGCATCGCCCAACTCCTGGTGGGGAGAATCTCATTTAATTCATATAAGTAGTCATATAAGTTCCCGTTCCCGACTGTCTGTCTGTCTGTCTGTCTGTCTGTCTGTCTGTCTGTCTGTCTGTCTGTCTGTCTGTCTGTCTGTCTGTCTGTCTGTCTATCTATCTGTCTGTCTGTCTGACCCGGCCCAGCCCATGGTGGAGAGCATCTCATTTAAATTATATAAGTAGTCATATAAGATCCCGTTCCCGACTATCTGTCTGACTGTCTGTCTGTCTTGGGTAAATGGAGGAGGGAGGAGGAAGAGGGAGGTGGAGGAGGGAAGAGGAGGGAGGAGGAGGGAGGAGACAGGAGGAGTAGGGAGGAATAGGAGGGAGGAGGAGGGATTAGGAGGAGGTGGGAGGAGTAGTGTGGAGGAGGAGGCGAGGAGGAGGGAGGAGGAAGAGGGAGGAGGAGGGAGAAGGAGGGAGGAGGAGAACGCAGGAGGAGAAGGGATCAGGAGGAGGAGAGGGAGGAGGAGGGAGGAGGAGGGAGGAGGAGGAGAGAGTAGGAGGAGGGAGGAGGCGGAGGGAAAAGGAAGAGGGAGGAGGAAGAGGGAGAAGGAGGAGAGAGAAGGAGGAGAAGGAGGGGGAGGAGGGGAGGAGGAGGAGGGAGGAGGAGGAATGTGAAGGGAGGAGGAGGGAGGAGGGAGGAGGTAGAAGGAGGAGGAGGAGGAGGGAGGCGGAGAGAGGAGGAGGAGGGAGGAAGAGGGAGGAGGAGGAATGTGAAGGGAGGAGGAGGGAGGAGGTAGAGGGAGGAGGAGGGAGGAGGAGGAGGTAGAGGGAGGAGGAGGAGGGAGGAGGCGGAGAGGGAGGAGGGGGAGGAGGGAGGAGGAGGAGGGAGGAAGAAGGAGGAGGAGGGAGGAGGAGTGATGAGGAGGAGGGAGGAGGAGAGAGGAGGAGGAGGGAGGAGGAGGAGGGAGGAGGAGGAAGAGGGAGGAGGAGGAATGTGAAGGGAGGAGGAGGGAGGAGGTAGAGGGAGGAGGAGGGAGGAGGAGGAGTGAGGAGTAGGAGAGGGAGGAGGAGGAAGGAGGAGGGGGAGGAGGAGGAGGAGGAGGGAGGAAGAAGGAGGAGGAGGGAGAAGGAGGGATGAGGAGGAGGAGGGAGGAGGAGGAAGAGGGAGGAGGAGGAATGTGAAGGGAGGAGGAGGTAGAGGGAGGAGGAGGGAGGAGGAGAAGGGAGGAGGAGGGATGAGGAGGAGGAAGAGGGAGGAGGAGGAATGTGAAGGGAGGAGGAGGGAGGAGGTAGAGGGAGGAGGAGGAGTGAGGAGGAGGAGAGGAGGAGGAGGGAGGAGGAGGAAGGAGGAGGGGGAGGAGGGAGGAGGAGGGAGGAAGAAGGAGGAGGAGGGAGAAGGAGGGATGAGGAGGAGGACGGAGGAGGAGGAAGAGGGAGGAGGAGGAATGTGAAGGGAGGAGGAGGGATAGGGAGGAGGGGAAGAGGAAGAGGGTAGGAGGAAGAGTGGAGAGGAGGAGGGAGGATGTAGAGGGAGGAGGAGGAGGAAAAGGGAGGAGGGAGGAGGAGAGGAGGAGGAGGGAGGAGGTAGGAGGAGGAGGAAGAGGGAGGAGGAGGGAGGAGAAGGAAGGAGGAGGAAGAAGGAGGAGGAAGAGGGAGGAGGAGGATGGAGGAGGGTGAGGGAGGAAGAGGGAGGAGGAGGAAGGAGGAAGAGGGAGGAGGAGGATGGAGGAGGGAGAGGGAGGAGGGGAAGAGGAAGAGGGTAGGAGGAGGAGGGGAGAGGAGGAGAAGGAGGGAGGAGGAGGGAGGAGGAGGGGATAGGAGGAGGGAGGAGGCAGAGGGAGAAGAAGGAAGGAGGAGGAGGAAGGAGGGAGAGGAAGGAGGGAGAATGAGGAGGGGAGGAAGGAAAGGGAGGTGGAAGAGGAGGAGGAGGGAGGAGGAAAGAGGTAGGGGGAGGAGGAGGTAGAGGGAGGAGGAGGAGGAAGGAAAGGGAGGAGGAAGAGGAGGAGAAGGAGGAGGAGGGAGGGAGGAGGAGGAGGAGGTAGAGGGAGGAGGAGGGAGGAGGTAGGAGGAGGAGGAAGAGGAAGAGGGAGAAGAAGGGAGAAGGAGGAGTGAGGATGATGAGGGAGAAGGAGGCAGGAGGAGGAGGAGGGAGGCAGGAGGAGGAGGAGGGATAAGGAGGGAGAGGGAGGAGGAGGGAAGATGAGGGAGGAGGGGGAGGAGGCGGAGGGAGTAGGAGGGAGGAGGATGGAGGAGGAGGGGAGAGGAAGAGGGAGAAGGAAGAGGGAGAAGGAGGAGGGAGTCGGGAGAGGGATGAGAGGGAGGAAGAAGAGGAGGAGGGTGGAGGGAGGAGGTAGAGGGAGGAGGAGGGAGGAGAAGAGAGGAGGAGAGAGTTCGCCATTCCGAATTCATACTCGTCTAGTTCTTCCCTTCTACACGACTGTAGATAACTTCCTTACACATAAAAAGATGAATTGTTATTGATATTGCCGTGGCATGGAGGAATATCAGCAGCAGAGTTGATCCAAAAAACCAAAGACTGAGATCTACGGAGAGCCATGAACGCCTACGCCAGCCGGCACGGCACTTGATGATGATGATTGCCGTGTGACGATTCTGTGTAGTCACGTCATTTTCTTCCCTTTCCCTAGCGTTTTGGTTCGGGGATTCTTTCATCATCATCATCATATATTTACGTACGTATTTTGGGAGGGGGAGGAGGGAGGAGGAGGAAGAAGAAAAAAAACTATGACAGTTGACAGCTCTGGAATGAAAGGAAGGCGTGTAGAAAATTTCATCTCAATCGGATGGGCCGTTCGCGAACAAATAAAGGACATACATATTTACATACATACATATATACATACATATTTACATACATACACTTTGTTTTATAAATATAGATATACTTCTTAGATTCGGTAGCGGATCGCGTCGGGTGGTTACTTACAGTGGTATGTGAGCCGGTCGCTAAGAAAGCAATGGCAACCTACTAAGCGTAATCTTGCCAAGACATCAACAACAGCGGTATAATTCTGGTGTTTACAGCGATGCCATGTAAATAGTATATGCGGAGAAAAAAATATACTTCTTGCTAGCCGTGGTTCAATGACTATTCCTACACCGAGCCTTGCCCTGTCTTGCTGTTCCACTCCGGAGTAAACAAACGTTTAACTGTGGTGATCTCCTTGCAAATTTTCCCTTTTATATGTGTCCGCAATTCCCATCAGTCTAATTTTCCTCTTTTTCATTATTTATATAAGTTCTTCTTCTTTATTATTAAGACCGCGGGCGTTCATTGTTGTTGTTGTTGTTGTTTTTGAATCGCTGATCTATCCCGTAGTCCTTTAACATTGCCATGTCTGTATCCTTTTGGGTCAGTCCGATATGCTTTTCAGTTTTTATGTAAACAGTATGAAAATCCCTTGCCGGCTAGCTAGGCCAGTTGCAGGTTTAAGGCAAAAATATGACCTAGGTGACGAGCCAGAGTTCCGGTTTCCTGGTTTACACCACGAGGAGGTGGGATTAACTTGCGTAGTCTGCGAGTCATCGGCAGGCTACTAATTTTCCCTGTTCACCCCTCCTGGGACAGGTAAGGCGATCCTAACCCTGCTGGCTGCAGTCCATAATTTGTAGACCGAAAGTAGTTATCGACCATAATTACCTTTTGGGTTAAGCGTGCGTGCTGTAGACCGTACCATTTCCAGGCTGTGAGATTGCAACAGAGTAACAGTAAATTATTATTAAGATTGGAGACGACAAGAAACAATGTCATTCCTTATTCCAAGAGAAGAGACTCCGACGTTGTTTGGAATGAGTGTGCCTCAACCAGGAGAAATCAAAGCATATCTAGTCCACGATTTATAACAGTTCCTAAATATGGACCACAACGGCATAAAGGATTTTTCACTCAACAGTAACAAATACTAACATTGACAGGAAGCAAATTTATTTATTCAAAACAACGTTTTCCCGTAGAGAATTTGAACAATTAAGACACAAACAAACCATTACACGATTTAGAAAACATAATCAATTAGATCGACAGAATAATCAACAAAGACTCTGGTAACCAGGTAAAGTCTACACACCGGAAATCATAAACGTCAGTAATCGGAAGCCATTTTTTGGAAAGCAGGTCAAGTCATTAATAGAGACAATGCGTTTCGTGTTTTATTTAACACACAAAATGGACGACTGTTAATGGTGACAGAAGCCGTTGCTATTCATCTTAAAAATGCCATCTATGTGCAGAAACAGACATCTTACTGAGTTTAAAATTACCGTTGTAGAAAATTTATATTACTTCGTGAATATGTGCGTTGTATAATTCAATCTGAAAGATTTAACTGATCTCTTTAGTGTATGTTGTGTGATATCTATAGGATGTATCTGGCGATACGCAGCAAAATATGTCTGGCAATATATTGAGCACCGTGTTGTTTGTGTCTTCATTGTTCACATATATATATATATATAATTTAAATATTTATCGGCAAAGACACACGACACGTATTGTAGTGAGACTGAGGCTATAGCATTTTATTAAATTAATAATTGAACTACTAATTCATGTGTTCTATTTCAAGCGAATTATTTTGTAAACCACATACATGTTTCTTCACTTCCTAGTGTCTATCCTGCTTTTCCTCAAGAAAATGTGCCTTCATCTGGTATTTCACAACCTTTTGGGCATTATCTACACTTCCACAATGAAGACGTTTTAGGTAAAGCTTTAACTCAATATCTACCCGGGATGATCAATTGACACTCGCCAGTAATACGTCATACTATTACTAACGTCTGAACAGCGGGGACTGTATCCCTG
This sequence comes from Cepaea nemoralis, assembly GCA_014155875.1. NCBI lineage: Eukaryota > Metazoa > Mollusca > Gastropoda > Stylommatophora > Helicidae > Cepaea > Cepaea nemoralis. The sequence continues at coordinate 4,864 of JACEFZ010008740.1, forward strand.
TCGCCGTTAGCAGTGGGATGCTGGTCTGGATGCTTGCCGTGACTTCTTCACAGGTGAATGCTTGCTTCCTAACTGTCGCTTTGTTCAGTGTTGCTACACATGTTGATAAGCCTGTTATGCGTTTGTAACGAAGACTTTAAGAGGGGTTTCATTTGATCACGCCTCGTGCCATCTACTACAGCATGTTTTGAATACACGTAGCTATAGTTCCCTTGCGGTAATCGACGTTGTAATATCTTTTGCTTTCAGTTTCACACTTCCAAGAAACATTTTAAGTCTCTTCTCACATGTTTGTTTGAATTTTGAACTTATATGGTAGTACACAAATAGATTCACTGACGAGTTCAAAACGCCGCATAGTTTGACGAAAGACCAGACAGCAAAAAGGAGGTTCTTATAACTTCCTTTGGGATTGAAACTAGGTTGTATAACTGGTACAACAAGACAAATGATTAATGGTAAATAACAGACAACGTAAATTATGGCTATCAGTATTACAATGTGAATGGCTTTGTCTTGTCGATTAGTCACCTTCTGTGTTGAGTTCTTAGCTTTAGTCAGCTGCATTCGCCAAGTGTTGTTTTTTCTCAGACCAATAATAAGAGCAGCAGTGCAAACAAGAACAGCCAAGAAAGTAAATACCTGAATTCCAGAATGAAGACTGTAGAAAAAATTGTTTGCTAAGTCAGCATTTGTAACAGCAATTGCTCCGAGTATAGTCCTGTTAGTCCCAGTGTCGGGTACCCAGCCAAGTATTAATGTCCAGTAGCTGGGCACCATGGTTAGAAATATTATCAGATAAATAAAAATATTAAAGACGATGACCACCGTCGACGATACAATCCTTTTAATCTTCAATGGCCAGACCACACACAGACATCGCTCAAAGGTGATGAAAGCAGTCAAACATCCTGTAATCCTGCTGAAACAGCCAAATGGTAAAGATCCGAATACCGTCTGAATATCAACAGTTACAATCGGTAGCCCGGCGTTCAGGAACCATGGGTTCCAGACAATACTCAAACACAACGTAGATCCCAGGGATAGCGTATCAGAAAGAGCAAGTGCGACATAGCTAATGTTTGAAGTCTCAGAGAACCCTTGCCTGAAGAAGACTAATATAGTTATTACGTTAAATTCTATACCGAATACTGATATGGTTCCAAATAAAGCAACATAGTTGACTGTGAGAATTATCATTGTGGCTTCTATGCTGAGGTCGTCAGATTGGAAAAGATGATCATCCATAGACGTTGATAACCTCAAGTTCGGGTTTTCTGTTGCTTGCATATTTACTATGTATGTATATGCGCAAATCGCGTTTAAAAGACTAATATTTAGGTGTAAATCTTTGCTGATTGGCAAATACCTTCTTAGTCTCTGTAACAGAAATATACCACAAAATGTAAATTGTCAAAGACTGGAACGTAACCCCTCCACCGGGAAGAGCAGTCAACCTCGAGGAGACCAAGAGGTGATACGGTGCCCCGAGGTAAGGGCAGGGGAGATGGTGGAATGGGAGATGATTAACTGGTTCTCTCATGAGACACGGAGGCGTGGACCAGATGGTTAACACTCTGGTCACGACAGCATCCCGCCTACATGATAGCCACGAACGCCACTCAGCAAGAGAAGGCTAATGGAAGCGTGGCAAGTGCCACGACACGCAAAAGGCAAAGGACGCTTTTTAACTCGAAATTTTGCCCGGGCAGCGCCGTTAGGCTACTCCTTTTTTCCGATTTCCAACTGCCAAGGGATTTTTTACGTGCCCTACAATACACACGGGCTTCCGATCTCACTACCCAGAGACCAGGGGATATTTTATCACTAGAAGTCCACGTGAAATAAATCCCGGTCCTCACCGGGGCATGAACCCGGGACCTCCAGCACTCGAGGAGGACATCATACCTCGAGACCACGCAGCCCCCTAATTTTATATTTTTTATATTCATCATCGAAAGAGCAGTCAATGTTCCATCCTTTTATGATTCAGAAAATTTTTTTTTTAAATTTCCGGTCTGCTTTACAGGCCAAATAAAATTTGAAAAGCATATTCTACATAGGACGTCGCAGTCTACCCTAGCATTTTTGGCTGTTTATGATATCTTAGGGCTACTCGGGAATTGTTGAAGAAAATGTAACAAATTATGTCAGTCAAGACTGCAAAGTGACAGAAACCTTCATAGGCATTAATTAATGTATGTAATGTAACAAATAGTATGCAGTCATTACACAAACAATTAGATAATCTTGCTGCATTTGATGTCTGGGTGTCTTCTTGTATTTTGTAAATGTAAATGAAAACACGCAACGCACAATATACAAACACAGTGTTGTACGAAATAAAATCATATTAAAAGGAAAATATGTAATTTCAATATAGAAAAGGGACATAACTACATAAGTTATTTCAAGGGATAATAATAACAATCGAATGACTGTATTAGGTAATTTAAATAGTTGTTGTAATTATCTTGAACTTTTATATATTTTTTTATAAAAGTTGTCTACAGACAGTTATAAACGCAATAAAAAAACGATAACACATTTAAAGTATCTCCATAGTTTGAGATAAAATAATGACATTATTTTAGAAATGTGAAAAGATTCTCTAGCATTTTTCTATTAATTATCGAA
>JACEFZ010008740.1:15000-77795 GCA_014155875.1 Cepaea nemoralis
TGACCATTCAATTCATCCAATGGTGTTGAAAGTATGGAACCGTTAGTTCTAAGATGGCAGATTAGGCTTATTTTGGCTCGAAATATTCTGTGAAAATGTGGACAAAGAATGCTTGACGTTTCTGGAGGAGCATTTCCTCAAGTGGTTTTTATGTTCTGTCTTTTCTTTACAGCTCTTGCAGTCCTGGTTGCCTCACAAGTGACTGCACCCTTGCGTAATGATGCACGCCACGAATTTTGGTCTCTGGCTGCAGTCTCCCAGGTGTTATGATGAATTCCAAAAGCATTCAGTGAGATTTTCAGAGTGTCTTTAAAGCGTTTCCTCTGGCCGCCTTGGGAGCGTTTACCAAAACGCAATTCGCTGGAACAAAATTCGTTTAGGGATCCTGTGATCTGGCATGCGAGTTAAGTGACCAGCTCAGCAAATCTGATTCTTCATTAATAGAGTGTGGATACTGGGCAAGGACGCTCTTTCTAGGACTTCAGTGTCTGGGGTCTTGTCTTGCCATTTAATCTTCAGTAGCTTCCTAAGGCAGACTGTGTGGAATTGGTTTAATTTCCTAGGGTGTCGCTGATAAACAGCCCAGATTGCACAAGCATATAGCAGTGTGGATAATACAACTGCTGGGAAGACTTTCAGCTTTAGTTGCAGGCTTATCCATTTCTGTTCTATACATTCTTGTACAGTCTGCCAAAGGCCTCGCTGGCCTTGGAGATACTTGCATTCATTTCGTCATCAATTGTGGCAGCTTGTGACACAGTGCTGCCAAAATAGGTGAATTTGTCCACAACACTTAGACTATGACCATTCACTTTGATATTCGGCACAGTGTGATTATTCCCTGGAACTGGCTGGTACATAACTACAGTCTTCTCCAAGTTGATATTGAGCCCAAAGTTGGCAAATGCATGTGAGAAAACTGAAACATAGTGTTGCGTGTCAGCTTCTGAGTTGGCATATAGAGCGCAATCATCAGCAAACAGGAGCTCTCTGACGGTCTCGCTGTTAATTTTTGCTTTAGCTTTCAGCCTTCTGAGATTGAATAACTTTCCATCCATGCGGTAGTTGATGTCTATTCCAATGTTGTTGTTCTCGAAGGCATTTGTTAACATAGTAGAAAACATGAGGCTGAACAGTGTTGGTCCCAGGACACATCCTTGCTTCATCCCATTGGTGACAGGAAAGCGCTCAGACAGTTCACCATTTTCTTGTACTCTTGCCTGCATACCATCATGAGATAGCCGCAATATTTGGACAAACTTTCGCGGACCTCCATGTCCAACAGGGTGTATATAAATTAAGTGTACAAATGAATTACAATATGAGTGGATACGCAGAAAAATTATTAATTACATCGATTTTGAATGCGCTTTTGATGTCCCGTGCCTCGATTACGTAACTAACTCCAGTAAGTAATGCTAAATGGAACAAGTTGTAGGCGAGGTGAATTATCACCCTGTATAAGTTTGTAGCAACCTGCCATGTGTGACTGTTTCATGTCTTTTGTAGACCCTCGGTTTCCAGACAGGTAACATTCTCCCCCATGTGCCACAGCCCTGCTCCAGTATCTATTTCAAGCTAACTTTACTATTATCCTCAAATTCAATTTGTATCCCCTAAATAACAACCGGCGCTGTGGCAAAGGACTTACGAATGCAATTTGTAATCCCGCATACCGCGTTCGAAAAACCGGAAGCAGACCGCCTTGCACTGGTTTTAATACAATGGTATGAGTGCCGGTCGTTCAGAAAGCAATGGCAAACTACTGAACGTAAACTTTCCAAGAAATAACAAACTGTTTGGAAGCATACACCCTTGCGATGGTTTTCATTCAGTGGTATGAGTGCCAGTCGTTCAGAAAGCAATGGCAAACTACTGAACGTACACTTGCCAAGAAATAATAAACTGTTTGGAAACATACATCCTTGCGATGGTTTTCGTTCAGTAGTATGAGTGCTTGTGGTTCAGAAAGCAATGGCCAACTACTGAATGTAAACTTGCCAAGAAATCACAAATAGCCAAACAACCCGGGATTATCTGTAAATGATATGCAACTAATCAATGTGCAGATGATACATACTGCATTAGGGATATTAAGTGCTAACTTGTATACATACTTTTTTTTTTGGAACTTAGTGACAACTGGCAAGATCGAAGGGAATAGACCAAGAGGAAGACAGAGATGGCTTGGCCGCATGGCATGGGCAAGACAGGAACACTGAGCTAATCCACGACTCTGGTGATCGAGTGAAATGGCGAGTCATGACCGCCTACGCTTTTCGGCATGGCACATGATTGATTGACTGATTTATAACTGAAACTTACATCTGTAGACAGGTACATTAACATGTATCCAGCTCAGCGATAAACATTTAACCGTACAATAAGAACAACAGGAGGCGTCTGAAAGTCATAAAATGTCCTCCTTCCCGGAATGTTTCGGATCTTTATTTTTCTGACACTCTCTAAGGAAGGGCTCACTGTACTTTACGTCCCTCGGGCAGGGACCAGAAGTCTACATTTTAGTCCAACTGACCTTTGTAGCACAACGTTGATTGCTCATGCGCCATAGAAGAAGAGAAGAATTTAAAAAAAAATGGAAGGAGAATCCCATCCTATCTTCACGGTTAACAAGAAAAGTAAAGATTTATAGATATCAGAAGAAAATCAGATTCTTGGGCAGCGACTCAGAATATTGTTTCTGCTTCCTTTTAATAAATTGTAGTGTAGGGCTGCACCAGACTTAATGAAGATAAACAATGGACTAACTAGGGCTGCACCAGACTTAATGAAGAAAAACAATGGACTAACTAGGGCTGCACCAGACGTAATGAAGAAAAACAATGGACTAACTAGGGCTGCACCAGACTTAATGAAGAAAAACAATGGACTAACTAGGGCTGCACCAGACTTAATGAAGAAAAACAATGGACTAACTAGGGCTGCACCAGACTTAATGAAGAAAAACAATGGACTAACTAGGGCTGCACCAGACTTAATGAAGAAAAACAATGGACTAACACAAGTTGAACAACAGAGATTAAACTAAGCAGAGTGAACCCGATCAGGGTTACGTGAAGCCATGGAAGCAGGTGGTGGATGGAGTGTGAGAGCAGCCGACAGATTGTTTTTGGTTATGGTCTTGCACTCCTCGACGATAGGCAGATGATCTCATCAGTATAGACAATGGCTATGGCCACCGACTAGTACAGCCACTGCCCAGAAGGAAACAATGGCAAACTACAATCTGCAAAACTTGCCAAGAAACCATAACAACCATGAAAGAAAACATAATAAGAAAGAGATCTGGTGGCGAGACTCAGCTAGAATCAGCCAGGCAGATCAGATAACACTGGGGAAGAGTGTGACACAGGGACCAGTACTAGTAATCGTGATGACGGAGTTAATCCTTACTGTGTTACTAAGGAAATCCCCTGTGTCAGACTAAGAAACAGAATGAGAATAGAAACGTGAAATGTGAGAAGTCTGTATAACGGAAAGCTTAAAGTAGTGTGTGTGATGAGATTGAGAGGTTATACATTCAAATTTTAGGAATTAGTGAACATCGCTGGAGCGGCAAGGGACATTTTACAACTGAAAATGGAAGTATTTTCATTTATTCTGCTAGAGACGTCGGAGGCCAGAGTGGAGTGGCATTTTGTTTAGATAAGACAACTGCAAAAGCTTTAATGGGTTATAATCCAGTTAGTGATAGAATCCTCACTATTAGACTGAAAGGCCGTCCAAAAAACACAACTCTCATACAGATATATGCACCTACTTCAACAGCAGAGGAGGACGAAATTGAAGATTCTTACAACACACTACAAGACACATTAAATAAGATTGGTCATAACGATATAGCAATAATAATGGGAGATTGTAATGCAAAAGCAGGTGCAGGAAGAGCTGAAAATGAGAGACACATTTTAGGAAAATTTGGATTAGGAAATAGAAATGATGCAGGTGACAAATTAATTGAATTTTGCACAGAAAATGAGTTAACGATAGCCAACACGCTTTTTAAACAACATCCAAGAAGACTCTTCACATGGAAGTCTCCAGATAGTGTTACCAAAAATCGGATAGATTATATTTTAATACAAAGAAGAAGGAGATCAAGCATAACATCTGCAAAAACCCTACGAAGTGCAGACTGTGATACAGATCATCAGTTATTAGAAGCAGATCTGAAATTAAAACTCAAAAAGCTTATCTGAGGACCAAGGCCACTTCGTTTTGATCTCACAAAAATACCGGATGCATACACTGTAGAAGTTAGGAATCGCTTTTTGGTCTTGATGTCTGTACAAGAAGTAATGACACATGATGAACTGGCAGTACAAGCTAGAGATATCTTGATAACTGCAGCCAAAGATTTAATTCCGACCAAGAAAAAGCAACTTAAGCCATGGATTACATCAGACACATTAGAATTAATAAAACAACGAAGAGAGTTGAAACAGAAAAGAGGTGAATCCGATAACAGCAGGATGAAGTATAAATCTTTAACTCGAGAAATAAGAAAGAACACAAGAAAGGACAACAATCAATATATACAAGATTGCTGTACCAGAATAGAGCATTATCATAAGACTGGAAGAGATTATGAAATGTTCAAAGAAATGAAGTTATTAACAAGAAATGTTCAACCTCAATTAAATGTTATCTGTGACAAGGTGGGAAATACCTTAACAGAATCTAGACAAATTCTAGAAAGATGGCAGGAGTACTGCAGTGGAATGTATGATATGAGTGACAGTGAGGATATGAATGAGATACATGAGCCAATGACAGCAGAGACAGAACCTGAACCCTCATTAGATGAAATTGCCTGGGCTATAAAGAACCTGAAGAATGGTAAATCACCTAGATGTAATGAGATATCAGATGAACTAATTAAAGCGGGAGGAGAAGAAAGCATACACAAATATCATGCATTATGTACAAAGATTTGAAAATATGGTATATGGCCAAAAGGTTGGAAGAGAACTATCTTCATTCCAATACCAAATAAGGGCAACCTGAAATTATGCACCAACTATAGAACTGTTGCCCTGATCAGTCATGCAAGTAAAATTCTACTAAAAGTCATAATGGGAAGACTTAGTAAGAAAATGGAAGAAGAGATTAACGTGGTTCAAGCTGGATTTAGACCAGGAAGAGGAACAACATATCACATATTCAACATGCGTTTAATAATAGAGAAGTACAGAGAATTTAATGTAAACCTATTCTCATGTTTTGTGGATTATTCAAGGGCATTTGACTGTGTACAACATCAGAAACTTTGGGAAACCATGAGGAATATGGGCTTTCCATCACATGTAGTACAACTCATAAAAATGCTCTATCTAGCCCAGAGGTTCCCAAACCACGGCCCGTGGGTCACTTGAGGCCCGCCAGCTGTCAGAAAGTGGCACGCGAGGCCTCGTATAGATAATTGACTTTAGAGACGTTTCCAACTTTAAGACGCTTGTGGTGGAAAAGAAATGTGACTTGTTACAGTACAAAGTAAAAGTTGAAAGTCTTCTGGATAAATTTGAGTCAAGATTTCAAGAGTTCACTATAGAGGAGGATACTGTTGCCCTCTTCACAAATCCGTTCGTATTTCCTGATGCCAAGCTCTGTCAATTACAGGAAAACCTTCAGCACGAAGTAATTGATTTGAAGTGCAATTCTGCACTGAGATATAATTTTCTGGAGCTGCCCGCTTCAACTTTAGCTGATCATATGATTTCATTCTGGTGACTATTGCCTGTCGAACAATTTGAACACTTTCGTTCATTCGCCCATTGATTCATTTGTCGTTTTGGTTGGAATTACAGATCCGGGCAGTCATTTTCCGCAATAATCGTTATAAAAAAAAAAACAAGCAACGTTCCAGACTCACCGACAGTAACCTATCTGCGCTTAAAACTTTGGGCCGACAGATTTGTGTCCAGACTTAATAAACTGGCATCTGAACTTAAGTAACTCGTTATACATTAATAACATTAATAGCGATTTTCGAAACTGATTTAAAATTTATTGTTAAATGATCTTTTGATTTTAAACTAAAAAAATGACCGCAGTGTAGTTCTGACACTGACTGCCTTTAAAGATTTAGAATTTTGTTGACGAAAGTTAAGAAACGTAAGAATGATATTGCACGACTTTTATAATTTTATAACGTTGTGGCCCGCTTAACTACCGAAAATAGTAAAAATGACCCTCTGCTTGAAAAGCTTGGGAACTACTGATCTAGACCAACAAGCAGCAGTTAAAATAGATGGCGAGGCATCAGATTGGTTTGACATCAAGCAAGGAGTCCGTCAGGGCTGCGTGCTGTCATCCTATTTGTTTACCCTGTACGCCGAAAATATAATGAGAAATGTAAGAGATGATATAAACAGGGAGCTATATGATGCCCTAAATATCGGCAATCTTGACATACCAGAGATTCGATATGCTGATGATACAGTCTTACTCTCCACAACACAGAATGGCACAGAAAACCTAATAGCCTCAACCCAATTGAATAGTGAAAATGACAACTTATATCTTTACATAGCAAAAACAAAGATAATGCATACAGATAAAACCACTATGGAGAAAGAAATATACATTAATGGGGAAAAAGTGGAGGTGGTGGAAACTTTTGAATATCTTGGGTCATTGATTACCAACAACGGTGACACAATGAAAGAAATTAAACGGCGACTATTTATTGCTCTTCAAAGACTAAAACAGCTGAATAAATTATGGAGTGGGACAGACAGAACTACAAAAATTAGATTTTTAAGAGCATGCATCTTTCCCATTGCAACATACGCCAGTGAGACATGGACACTTTTTAACAAGCTGAACAGCGCATAAATGCCTTTGAATATAAATGTTATAGACGAGTTGAAAGAATATCTTGGGTAAAGAAAAGAACAAATGCATCCATACTTCAAGAGTTGAATATTGAAGAAGGTTGGCTATTAAAGACGATAAAACAAAGAAAATTGAAATATTTTGGTCACTTGAAACGTTACGAAAGTTTGGAGTGAACAATAATGGAAGGGTATATGCCTGGGAAGAGAGGAAGAGGAAGGCCAAAGAGAAGATGGGTGCAGGATGTGGCGGATGATCTCCAGATGGGTGTATCAGACGCGGGACATCTTGCTTATGATCGAGAGGTTTTCTGGAAGGTTGTTATGGGAGCGGGGTTCTGTAAAGGACATGCTACTGAATGAATGAATGAGACTGAACATAAAACATCAATAACAAAAATGAAACATTATTAATCATATTTTGCGCCTCAAGCGTAGCCCATATCCAGGCAAGATATACAGCAGCAAAGACAACTGCAACATGACACCAAGTAAATATTAATTGGTTATGGCCCATCTATAACTGGATAATTATACTTTGAGCTAACAACAACATGACCATAAAAGAAAAACACAAACGATAAGAACATAAACCTAAACACAGACATGGGTTATACGGTTCAGGAACGCCGTACGCAGCTTCGGGGCACAGGATACAACAGTACCAATGACGACGGATCACATCTATGATCACTAATGAGCTGTGCCCTTGTCCTATCTGGAACCCTTGTGACCAGACCAGTTGCACTGATACACCTGACACCACGGCGGATTCTATATTTCTAAACCCAACAAGACATGAACATAGGAATGGTTCGCTAAAACATGTGCATATGACAGAACTACTCCCCCAACAATGGGAGCACAAACAGGGGTGTGCGTGGCATTAAATCGACACTGACTAGAGCTGAGGCTCGGGACTTTCTAATAATTACGGCCAAAGGCCACTCTCTGAAATAAAAACAGATGCAACAACATCTGATTAATAATGGTAATTCACCACTATATGAATTAATGATTGTCCTAATAAATAACATCCATGGTTAGTTGCAACGACAAAATAGGCATTCAAATGAATACATATACAGATGATCATCTTTCACAATATTAGTGATCTTATATCACAGCATGAGTGATCATTCAGTACAGTATCAGTGATCTTCCATCACAGCATGCATGATCATTCACCACAGTATCAGTGACCTCCCTTCACAACATGGGTGATCATTCACCACAGTATCAGTGATCTTCCTTCACAGCATTGTTGATCATTCACCACATTATCAGTGATCTTCCATCACAGCATAAGTGATCATTCACGACAGTATCATTGATCTTGCACCACAGCATAAGTGATCATTCACCACAGTATCGGTGATCTTCCATCACACATCACAGCATAAGTGATCATTCACCACAGTATCAGTGATCTTCCATCACAGCATAAGTGATCATCCACACAATGACATCAACCAGTGTTCCTCGGGGCCAACATTAGCCCATGCACCATATAGGCAGAACCAAACTCACTCCAGTCAAATATAATCCTAACACAGAACATCACCACTGATATACACAGGTTCTTTGGCATGGGAATTCAAACCCATAAACATCCACCTTAAACGGTTAACACCAATACCTGTGTACTAGTGGCAGTCATATAGGACACCACACAGAAATTACACAGTCTCACACATAATATCCCTCAACTGTCAAGATACAATATGCAACATAAGCACTGACCACAAGCAAGACATGCCAGGCATTGTCAAACACAGCAATCACTACAACATTATCTTCTGCGGTGCATAAACTCACCCATGAGTAGGGTACAAACTCAATCAGGACACATAATACATTGCATATGATTATTATACTCAATGTACTACTGCTGTCTACCATATCAGCTTGAGTTATAACACTAAATTCCCCAAAGTTGTACTGCACAGCCTTCCACGGTATCGATAGCCCATTTGTAAAACCGTAAACAAACATTACCAGTTCTACATCATTATCACCGTTATTCGTTTCAGATTCAAAATTACTCTGGTGTGCTTTACCTGTTCCAATTTCTTTTAAAACACGATCAGGGAGCTGATCAGTTGAACAGCATTTCCCTACTCTCATCAGGCCAAATGTTATTGTCAAGATAGCATTTAAGAGGTCGAGTTTCATCCTATTTCTTAGTTTAGATTTTAAATAATTCATAGCACTGAAAACTCTTTCTACATCAGCATTTTAATGGGGTAGTATCATGGCAGACATCGCACATTCAAAGAGCTCAGAGAATTGACTGTTTCCCGAGGCATCTGTAAATTTTCTTACTTCACTCCAAAAAGCTCCAGTTTCTGTTTTGTTTCTCCAGTCAACCAAATTTATTTTGGTTGACTGATATTCTGCTTACGTCATTAATAGGACGCCATATAATTGAAACAGGTCTAGTGATTAATAGGAATAATGCTTGTCTTGTGTTATTTAACACACAAAATGAACAATTGTTAAAGGTGACAAGGCCGTTGCTATTCCTATCCCAAAGTCAACAGACAGTTTAACAGTACTGTGTACCAATTCACATTACTGAGTAAATATATTTGTTGTACATTTCAGCCTGAACGATTTATCTCTTCTCTTTAGTTTATGTTGTGTGAATTCTGCAGTATGTACCTGGTGATATGCAGCAAAATATACCAAGCAATATATCGTGCAATCTAGTGTTTGTGTCCTTCATTTGCTCGAATATATTTACAACCTATATCAGAAAAGACACACGAGGCATGATTATAAAATACTGAGGCTGAACCAACAACATTAAAACAAACAATAATTGAACTACTAATCCACGTGTTCTATTTTGAAATAATTCTTTTGGAAACCACATTCTCCAAGAGTTGTTTCTTCACTTCCTTGTATCAAACCAGCTTGTCCTCAACAAAAAAGAGTCTTCAACTAGTCTGTCACAACCTTTTGGGTGCTATCTACAATTCCACAATGAAGATGCAGTTTTAAGTAAAGCATTGACTCAATATGCACCCGGCGTGATTAATTGACACTCGCCCATGCAACTGTAATACCATTACAGGCATCATAACAGTGATGACCAAACTATTCATTGAGCAAAACACAGATCCTTGTTAGTAGACGGTATCCGCCGTCGCCATAAGCTGTGGTATGCTTGTCTGAATGCCTGACGCGACTTCTTCCCGTGTGAATGCTTGTTTCCTAACTGTTGCTTTAGTTCAATGTTGCCAAACGGTGTTGATATGCCTTTCACGCGTTTGTAATAACGTTCATAATGATAGGCTTCATTGTATCACGTCTTGTGCCGTCTATTACATCATGTCCTGCATACACGTGGCTGTTATTCCCTTTAGGTAATTTCCTTTCTCATATCTTAAGCTTTCATTTTCACACTTGCAAGACACGTTTTAAGAGTCTGATCACATGTCTGTTTGAACTTTGAACTCATATAGTAGTACACAAACAGGTTGACTGACGAGTTCAAAACGCTGCATAGTATAACGAAAATCCAGATAACACGGTAGAGGTTCTTACAGCTTCCTGTGGGACTGAAACTAGAATGCAGAACCTCAGCAACAAAACAAATAATAATTGGTAAATAGCAGACAACGTAAATTATCGCTTCAGTATTACAATGTGAATGGCTTTGTCTTGTCGTTTTGTCACCTTCTTTGTTGCGTTCTGCTCTTTAGTAAGCTGCGTTCTCCAACTGCTGTTTTGTCTTAGACCATTAATAAGAGCTGCCAACATACGAAACTTAAAATCTTCAATTCTTGTGTGATTCCAGTGCTAACGTAGGGATGTGAGAGTTAGAAATCAACGGTAGCTTTAGATAATTAAAAAAAAAAAAAAAATAGATAGTTTTGAGAAAAATGTCTTAGAAAAATTCTAAACATCCTGTGGACAGATTTCAAAACCAATGCGCAAATAAGACAGACTAAGCAAAATATTGTATCCAATTTTATAAGAAACGCCGTTGGAACTACATCGGCCATGTACTCAGAATGGACAAGACAAGACTCCCCTACCAAGCCCTCATATGGTCACCAGTAGGGAAAAGAAAACGGGGTAGACCAAGAGAGAACCTGCGTAGAACAATCATCAGAGAAGGCTCATTCAATGGCCAAGTAAACTGGTAGCAGCGAACCGCCAGGCATGGAGAGCCATGACTTCTGCCCTTTGCGCCGACTTAGGCTCAATAGGAAAGACTAACTAACTAACTAACTAATATATATATATATATATATATATATATATATATATAATATATATATATATATATATAAATATATATATATATATATATATATATATATATATATATATATATAATATATATATATATATTATATATATATACATCATCATCATCATCATCATCATCATCATCATCATCATCATCTTCCACTTCTGCCGTCAAGCGTCGTGAGGAGGAATAATTTGCGTTCCAGCGCCCGGTGGACGGCACTGGATAGTGTCATTCTGTATGGTTGTACAATGTCTTTGATGTCGTCAATCCATTTATATATATATATATATATATATATATATATATATATATATATATATATATATATATATATATATATATATATATATGGCACCAGAAATGACATATGTATTACAAACTCCTTTTTTACAACAAGAGCTGCATAAGGTTACATGGAAACATCCAAGATCCGGCCATTGGCATCAGCTGGACTTCATCATCACACGGAGACAGCATCTGAACCAAACATCATTAACTCGAAGTTACCACAGTGCTGACTGTGAGTTGGATCATTCTTTGGCTGTTGCAAGGATTAGACTGAGACTAAAGAGAATCCACACAAACACAAATCTAGCCACAGGATTAATATTATTAACACTCACGATCCTGATAAGTGCTTTGAGTTCGAACAGCAACTTAAAGACGCTTTCACTGATACAGCAAGTGAAAAGTTGGGTAAACTTAAGGAAACTCTTTATAAAACAGCTGTTGAGGTTTTCGGCACTGTGGATCATAAAAGGCAGGACTGGTTTGCGGCAATCAGCCAGACACTGCAGCCCTTGATTGATCAAAAGAAGATAGATATCTTAAGAAACAGTGAAAGAACAACGCGTAACATTCTCAGTGAGCTGAAGCAAGCTAGGAAGGATGTGCAAAAGGCTGTCAGGCAGTGTGCAACCGACTATTGGATCAAGTTATGTGAGTCCATTCAAAGCGCAATGATAAGGGAAATATAAGAAGCATGTATGAAGGGATAAAGAAAGCCTGTGGTCCAATGATCAAAGAAGTGCACCACTGTAACCCTTGACTAGAGAAATCATCACTGATAAGAAATAGCAGATGGATAAATGGGTACAGCAATTTTAGGAGCTTTACTCAAGTGAGATAAAACTAGCGGATGATGCTCTGAACGCTATAGAGGCCCTGCCAACTCTTGACCACCTGGACACACTTCCCACCATAACAGTAGTCAAGTGTGCTATAAATGAACTTGCATCTAGGAAGGCTCCAGTAATGATGGGGTTCCAATAGAGGTTATCATAAGTGGGCAAGACGCAATAACTCTACAGATCCACCACCCAATAGAACTTTGCTGGTGAGAAGGACAAGCCCCACAGAATTTCTAAGATTCAAGCATCATAACACTGTACAAGAACAAGGGTGATCGGAGAGAATGTAACAACTATAGGGGTATCTCAATTCTGTGTATTGTTGGGAAAGTATTTGCCAGAATTGTTCTGCGCAGACTTCAAGTCCTGGGAGATCAAGTCAACCCCGAATCACAGTGTGGCTTCCGACAGAATCTGTCTACCTTTGATATGATATTCTCATTACGACAAATGCAAGAAAAATGCCGTTAACAGAATCAACCACTGTTTATTGTCTTCATCGACCTCACAAAGGCATTTGATTTGGTCAGTCGTGAGGGACTGTACAAGGCACTAAAGAAGACTGGCTGCCCTGCCCACCAACTCCTCTGTCCATTGTGAAAAAATTCCACACAGGCATGAAGGGTATAATAAAGTTTGATGGTGCAACTTCAGAAGAGTTTGAAATCAAGAGTGGAGTTAAGCAAGGTTGAGAACTAGCTCCAACCCGCTTTGGAATATACTTTTCACTTCTACTGCCTTTCGTGATCAGGAATGTATATACATTCACTCACGCTCAGATGGCGGTCTCTACACTGCTCAGAGATTGAAGGACAAGACCAAAATTAGGAGGGTACTGATCAGAGAGTTGCTTTTTGCAGATGCTGCTGCAATTACGACCCTCTCTGAGGAAGCATTACAACGTCTACTATCTGCATTCTCTAATGCTTGTTCTGAATTTGGTTTAACAAATAGCAAAAAGAAGACACAGATTATGTCACAAGGTGCACATGGGGTACCATAAATCTTTATTGACGACACCGAAATGGAGATAGTAGACCATTTTACATATCTAGGATCAGAAGTAAATAGCAAATTATCCCTAGATCGAGAAATCAACATCAGGATTGGTATAGCAGCAACAACAATGAAAAGGTTAACAAAAAGAGTCTGGGAGAATAGGAAATTTACTGCCAAATCAATTGACAGGTAATTTTCTACCAAGCCTGTGTCCTTAGTACTATTCTTTATGGCAGTGAAGCCTGATCAACTTACTCACACCAAGAGAAACGTTTAAACAGCTTTCATATGCGGTGTCTGCGAAGAATTCTTGGTATTAAGTGGCAAGACAAAATCACAACTACTGAAGTATTGGATAGATCAGGTTGTGTGACGGTTTACTCCATGCTCAGTCTTCGCAGACATAGATGAGTACGACACATTAGGAGGATGGATGATGGTAGAATACCAAAGGACATCTTTTTTGGTGAATTACAGATGGGTAAGTGATCTCAGGATCGGCTACTACGATACAAAGATGTGCGTGAGCGGCACATGATTGATGCAGGTATTGATAATAAACAATGGGAGCAAGTCACCGCTGAACGTGTTGCATGGAGGACAAAGTTCAGAAATGGAATAAAGACAAAGGAGAAAATGATTGCAGATAAGTCACACACTGAGCATATGAGACGTAAGATTGTGCATGATGGTGAAAATTACATTGTGTTCACATGCATCATCCGTGGACGAACATTTACAGCGCGAATTGTTGGCATTATCAGTCACATTCGCTACACCATAGGTTATAGTTAATATGCCTTTTTGAAGCACAATATAACAAACTATCGTCTGTCAAGACGGCAAGGTGCCAATATATAATTTGGGTCGACACCAGAACGGTATTGGTCGGAAACAATTAATCTTTATCTTCTATGGATGCCAATATGTGTGCCAGTGTGTGAGTGTGTGTGTGTATGTGTGTGTGTGTGTGTTTGTGTGTGTTTAATATATATATATATATATATATATATATATATATATATATATATATAATATATATATCATTGGCACATTGCCGTCTTGACAGACGATAGTTTGTGCTTTAAAAGGCATAATAACTTTCACCTATGGCGGTAGCGAATGTGACTGATAAGGCCAATTTGCGCTATAAATGTCCGTTCACAGTGGGTGCATGTGAACACGTGGTCATTTCCACCATCATGCACCATCTTACGTCTCAAACGCTCGGTGTGTGACTTATCTGAAACCCGTTCCAGTGGCTTTATTAAGAAAGCATGAAAGAAACATTAACAGGTGTGGTAGAATTAAACGAAGCATTCATTTTGAATGAATTATGCACCATGGGTTGGTCAGAAGAAGTCGCGTAGGCCTTCAGGCAAGCGTCTCATTGCTTAGGTAGGCGGCGAATGCCATCCGTAAAAAAAAAGGATTGTGGTTGCTCACCGAACCAAGTATTTACCGCGTTCATTACGTTTGCATCTGTGTGAAATCGTTGCTCCTTTTGAGCTTTTTTAGAGGTCCAAACCAATGAAAATCACATGGTGACAAATCAGTACTATAGGCTGGATGTTGCAGAATTTCCCACTTCTTCCAAGATATTGCTTCCTGCAAAATCTTTGCAACATGCGGACGAGCATTATTGTGCAACAAAATCACACCGCGAGAAAGCATGCCGGGTCGTTTATTCTTGTTGGCGTTTTGCAGCTTGTCTAGTGTTTGCAAGAGTGGGTAGAGATGATGTTGACACCATGTTCTTTAAAGTTGGCCAACAATCGCCGTTCATGGTCAAAAATGCGCTCGGCATAACCTTACCAGAGGAAATCTGTAATTTGAATTTTATGGCTTTTGGTGATCCAGCATGCTTCCATTGCATGCTCTCTTTTTTGCAGCTCGGCTCAAAGTGGTGATACGATTATTCATCGCCTGCCACTATGCGGAAGAGAAATGAATCACCCTCCACTCTGTAACGCAGCAAGTGGTTAAAACACCATCCCACGCGTTCCTCCTTTTGGTGGTCGGTCAACATCCGTCGTACCCACTGTGAATACACCTTCCAATAGTGCAGTTTCTTACGAACGGACTTTGGACTTCAAATTCTTTCGCTAGCGAACGCATGCTTCGACAACGGTTCATCTGTACTGCTGCATCAATTTTGGCGATAGTTTTTTTTTTCTGTTGCAACAATATGCGCTTGACCCGGCCGAAGATCTGTCGTGAACTGACGTCCTATCAGAAAAATGCATGCCCAGTCTGTCACTGTTGTCTTCAACACACATTTGTTACCGTACGCTGCCTGCATTCTTCGATGCATGTCCACTGGTCAACATCCTTCAAATGAAAGAAACTGAATCACCGCTCTTTGAGCTTCTTTGAACGTATTTGGGATCAACCCAGCCATTTTCTCATCGGTCAGAAACAGAACATATGCATCATGGGATGATAAGCACGTGCTCTTTTATTCATTGGTCACTACTTATCACATGACTATGACATGATCATGTTCAACGTACGCAATTACGCGCGGTGCGGCACGAACGGATTTCAAAATATATGTATATACCCACACGCTCACACATAATTCATGAAAAGGTGACGATCGTGTTTTGAGTGGTCCTGAAGCCAGTTTGAGTCTGCCACTCTGTGGTCTTAATTACCTCCCTGGGAAATACTAAATCTCCTCCCTGTGCCGGAAGAGAGGAGTGGGGGGGGGGGGGGTGTATTCCCTATCGGTTGAGAACTACGGATCTAGACAGTTATCCCTCTGCCATTACCCTTGTTCTTTTCCCCTCCATATTGCCAGTTATCACCAAGTTCTTCAGTTTATTTCTTCTCATAACGTTCTAAACAATCCTGACTATCTAATTTCTCTAATCAATTTACGGTGTTGAATTGTTTCTTATAGGATTTGCACATTGGTTGTCTGTTGCCCTCGGTATTCTTTGCAATTTCTGAGAAACCTCAGTTCCACTGTCATTCGATATTTTTCAGCGTGTCTGCTCATTGTCCAATGTTCACATCTATACAAAATACGGGTGTTATGTGGCACTTCAACAATATTTTTCTCATTGCAATGAACATGTTTTTATTGGGCAGTATGTTTCCCATCTTGCAAAGCATTTTGACTGGCGATTCTTGTTCTAATCTCTTCAAGGCCTCTCCCATCAGATGTTGTGACTGTTCTTGGATAACTGTACCGATTCACTTGCTTACGAATATTCCAATTTACCTGTATATTACATTGTTGTATTTAATTCTACCTAGTGACGACCATAATCTCTGTTTTCTTACAATTTATTTCTAACCTCAGTTGTTCATTGTGTGCAAACAACCGCATCTTCTAAACGTTACAGATCCTGTTCGTTGTCGGCAGTCATTAATTATCATCTGCTTATCTAATGTCATTGATGTTATATCCCCTAAAGACGATTCCTCTCATATTTACTAAATTTCTAATAATGTTACCATTGTGGGGAAAACAGGATCTTGATACATTACACATATATGTCGCACACCTCTCTGAATAGGCTGATATTAACCTATTCCACTATCAATCTTTGTGACAGTGTATAATTGTTTAAAAGTCTGAGGTCTTTCCTATCAACTTTGACATCTGCAAACGTTTTTATCATGTTGACATGTCTTACTTTATCGAAAGCCTTTGTGTCTCAATGAAGTAACAATGTAGGCCTTTGTTTACTTCTATCGAATGCTCCATTAATGTTCTCAGCAAACGCACAGCATTTGTGTACCATAGCCTTCTTCAAGTGGACATTGGTCCTGCCCTATTTCGGATTGTATTTTCTTCCTAAATCTTTGCATGATAATTCTTAGCAAAATCTGCGATGCTCATTATGCTAACTGTTTCAATGTTGATCACATTCCGAGACTCCTGATTTCTTCGGGATGGCAATAAATATATATTTACATTATTCAGGAGGTATATCTCCAGTATCATATACTACCTGGTGACCTGGTCTATTCCATATTCTTTTAAGGCATTGACAATTTCTGCTGTGATGTTGACTAAGGCCAAAGTCTTGCCAGTTTTTATATGGTTAAGAGCATTCTGAACTTCCATCTTCAAAATTCATTATTCATGCTTCATTATTATATCGAATAGCAAACTTGCCCTCTCGTGTATCGTTTTAATATTCTTTCACATAATCTGACTATGCATTTAAAATTTGATTGATTTCTATTATGATTGTGTTGTCTTTGTTTTTTAAGGTAGCCCTTTGGTGTGGGTGTTCTTTTTGTTAGTGATGTCATGGATTCTTTTGTGCATTAATTTTGTATTCCGGATGCTATGTTAGTTTTTCTTTTCCCTGAAATTTTCCTCAAGCAACGCTTCTTTTGCCACTCTCCACAATGTCCGTATGTTTCTGTGAATCTTATATTTTTCATGGTTATTAAACATTTAAAAAAAACAATTTTAAAGATGTCTTAGGTCATCAATTTTTAAATCCCATTGTCTTCATTTGTTTTGAGAGTTGTTTGTGCTGCCTGTCTAACTGAGTTCTTCAATATGTCCCATTTGTCAGTGACATCTTAAAATAGAATTTCTAGATCAGACAATGCCTCAAATATGTTATTTACTCCTACATTGAACCTGCACATAGATCAAACATTTTAGTTTTCAGATTCGTAAAATACATATCCCAAAAATGCAATTAACTGTTACACGTTTTATAAAATAAATGTTTCATAACGTTTGTTCACAGAAAATATCGAGTTAAAATTACATCATCAATATAGAACATCATTGGCACCTTGCCGTCGACAGACGATAGTTTGTTACATTGTGCTTCAAAAAGGCATAAAAATACAACCAATGGCAGTAGCGAATGTGACTGGTGAGACCCATTCCTGCCGTATATTTTCTTCCACAATGGATGCATGTGAACATATGGTCATTTCAACCATCATGCACCATCTTACGTCTCTCATACTCAGTGTTTGACCTATCTGTAATCAAAACAATGTTTTCCCGTAGTCAATTTGAATAACCAAGACACAAACCATATATAGTACGATTTATTGCCTGGCATATTTCGCTGCATCTCGTCAGGTACTTACTGCAGATGGCACACAAAATAGGCTTGTACAAACAGAAAGACATGATAGTCAGTTTAAAATTACCATGGTAAACAATGATATTACTGTGCGAACATGTGTATATTTCAGGTTGAACGATGAATCAAATTATTTTACTCTACGTTGTGTGATATCTTCCGGTCGCCAGCATGGCGGTAAGGCGTTTAGCCGTTAAGGCCTGTGACGTGTTTATACTTGTGGCTACGGTTAGCAATCGCATTTTCCTCATGTTGGATTGCTAGTACATGGTTCCGTCGCTCAGCTACTGAGTTAGTGCGTGGGCGACACCGTGAGCTGTGAAATTCGCGTGGAATGCATTTACATCTGTCCTGTACAGTGACTTGCATGTTCGGAACACACGCTACCGGCGGTTGCTGAATTGACTGATTTGACCTTTCGGTTCACGAGTGCATTTTTCTGGAGACTCCTGGGAGTCGGCGCTGAAGCTGCGGAGTTCGTGCTTTGTGCGACACTTTCGGCGAGTGGCCCTGCGTTAAAAGACCGAGCCATGTGAGAAAACCCGCGTCACTGAGGTCTTTCTGGTGACTGCCGAGTCCATCGACGATGAACTGTGGTATTCGTGGATGAATTTTGTGTTGACATTCTGACGGCGGCATTATGCACAGTGTACCTGTGCTTGGCTAGATTGCCGAGACTCCCGTCTATTCCACTTTTCACATTGGACAGTGGGGAGCATTTCGTGTGATATTCGCTGGCACGTGAATGGAGCATAATGGGGAACCCGTTGCCGTGAACTAACTAACTAACTAACTAACTAACTAACTAACCAACCAACCAACCAACCAACCATCCATCCAACCAACCAACCAACCAACTAACTAACTAACTAACTAACTAACTAACGAACTAACGAACTAACGAACTAACTAAATAACTAACTAACTAACTAACTAACTAACTTGTGTGACATCTGCAGTAAGTACCTGAAGAGATGCAGCGAAATATGCCAGGCAATAAATCGTGTTATATATATGGTTTGTGTCTTCGCTATCCGTAATCATTTTCTCCTTTGTCGTTATTCCATTTCTGATATTCGCCCTTCATGCAACACGTTCAGCGGCGACTTGCTCCCAATGTGCAATATCAATGCCTGTATCAATCATTTCCGGCATATGCAAATCGTTGCATCGTGGTAGAGGCCAAACCCGATATCTCTTACTTATCTGTAATTCACCACCAAGATCTCTTACTTATCTGTAATCCACTAACATCGATATCTGTTGGTATTCTACCATCATCAATCCTCCTAATGTGTTCTATCTACCTACGTCTACGAAGACTTAGCATGGAACAAACCGTCACACAACCTGATCTTTCCAATATTTCAGTATTTGTGATTTTTTCTTGCCATATAATACCACGTATACTTCGCAGACACCGCATACGAGAAGCTGTTTAAAGGTTTCACTTGGTGTGAGTAAGTTGACCAAGATTCATTGCCATAAAGAAGAGTACTGAGGACGCAGGCTTAATACTCAAGGACTTTTATGTTTGCAGTAAGCTTCCTGTACTCCCAGACTCTTTTTGTCCAGATTGGCTGGCTCTGCAAACCTTGGTGGAGTATTGATGCATGATAAGGCAGACGTGGTTGCGACCTTGTGGGAGCACATGTACACCTCGGAGGAGCAAATGGATCACCATGGTCTGGCAAGAATGCGAAAGCGTGGAGTGACGAGGTGATCTGACCGATGCTTGACGCTTAGAGGAAAGGCGAGACGCACATATAATCAGATTGCTACTGATACTATTGGGGTTGGAACTCTTCGCTGGCTTCTGAGGATGGGGACGGAGTGCTTATGGGAATGCCTCGAATGCTGTGATGTCGGTTCCTAGATCAATCAATCAATCAATTAATCAATCTTTTTGTCCATTTCTGTGCTGCCTTACCAATCCTGATGTTGATTTCCTGATCTTGGGATAATTTGCTATTTACCTCTGATCCAAGATATGTAAAGTGGTCTACTAGGTCCAGTTCGGCGTCGTCAATAAAGAATGATGGGCTCACATGTGCACCTTGAGACACAATTATGTCTTCTTCATTTTTTAATTGTTACACCAAATTCAGAACAAGCATTGGAGAAAGCAGATAGTAGATGTTGTAATTCTTCCTCAGATTGGGTCATTATTACAACATCATCTGCAAAAAGAAACTCCCTTATTAGAATCCTCCTAATTTTGGTATTGGCTTTCAATCTCTGAGCAGTATAGAGGCCGCCATCTGAGCGTGAGTGAATGCATATACCACCAACCTGATCACGAAAGGCATATTTCAGTAGCAGTGAAAAGTATATTCCAATGAAGGTGGGAGCTAGTACACAACCATGCTTAACTACACTCGTGATTTCAAACTCTTCTGAAGTTTCACCATCAAACTTGATTATACCTTTCATGCCTGTGTGGAACGATTCCACAACGGACAGAATAGTTTGTGGGTATCTGATACTCTTTAGTGCCTTTTACATGCCCTCACGACTGACCAAATCAAATGCCTATGTGAGGTCGATGAAGACAATAGACAGTGGTTGATTCGGTTCACGGCATTTTTCTTATATTTTTCGTAATGAGAATAGCATGTCAATCGTAGACCGGTTCCGTCGAAAGCCACACTGTGATTCGGGGTAGACTTGATCTCCAAGGACTTGAAGTCTGCGCAGAACAATTCTGGCAAATACTTTCACAACGATACACAGAAGTGAGATACCCGAATAGTTGTTACAGTCACTCCGAGATCCCCCTTGCTCTTGCACAATGTTATCATGCTTGAATCTTTGACATCCTGTGGGCATTGTCCTTCTCGCCAGCAAAGTTCTATTAGCTGGTGGATCTGTCGCGTGATTGTGTCTAGCCCATTCCTGATAATTTCTATTGGAACCCCATCCTTACTGGAGCCTTGCCAGATGCAAGTTCATTAATGGCACACTTTAATTCTGTTATGGTGGGAAGTATGTCCAGTTGGTCAAGAGTTGGCAGGGCCTCTATGGCGGTGAGGGCATCATCCGCTAGTTTTGTCTCACGAGAGTAAAGTTCCAAATAGTGCTCTACCCATTTATCCATCTGTTGTTTCTTATCAGTTATGATTTCTCCAGAAAACGTTTTAAATGGTGCACTTCTTTTGATCACTGGACCATAGGCTTTCTTTATTCCTTCATACATGCTTCTGATATTTCCCTTATCACTCACCTTTTTTCTGCCTGCCCTCTACCATTCCAATAAAAGGTGTAATTGTTTTCCCTGAGTGACCCTTCCTCAGCGAGGCGACTCTCCTGCAGGCCAGCAATATCAATGTTAAGGCGATTGAGTTCGGGATCAATCACAGCCGTTTTTCTCACATCGTCAATATTGGTCAAGTCAGTCGAAAATCCTGGACACATGGTTCTCACGTTCCAGGTTGCAAGCCGTAGCTTGAGGTTTCTATTTTTCTTTTTATTAGTAGCTGGTGCATTGGTTTTACAGCCTGCGATTTAGATTTTGTCCAAGCCCCTAGCACCCATTGAAGCAGGCAGGCTGTGGCGGATCAGCACCCAATTGCCGGGGGCTGCCCAGCTTGAGGCGGGCGGTAGTTGATCAGTGATACCTGTAGGTTTCTCCCACCGTCAGAAGCAAAGCGTGGCGCCCCATATCTACGCCAATTGACAGGGACTTATAACCCGTAACAGTTGCCTCTCGCTTTGATTCCGAGATCGGTTAAGACCAGGGATGGGGTTATTTCCTCTCCATAGCACAAAGCCAGCGCTAAAATATAGAGATCATATGTTGCCCATCCCTCTCTCTCGGCCTGCCTAGTTCACTCCAGAGGAAAGGTAACACCTCTACATCTGGAACAAGACAAGCTGCAGAAGCTGCCGGATAAGCAAAGCAATGCTTTAACTGTCCGCCTGTCGGAGCTTCGATCCTAGACCAGCCGCCAACCAAGGCATAGGGCCTGGTCTGCCCTGCCATGACATTTTGTCTTTAGGTTGCACTTCCTCGCACCAGGGTAAGGCTTGTACCCTCTCAGTTGCGCTCTTCCGCCCGAAGCCGTTGGCACAATGTGGGGTGTCGGGTTTGGTAAGCACCGCCCAACGTTCGGCGCTAGCAGAAAGAAGGTAGTACCGTCTACTGTTATACGGTAGCTCAGTCATATCTGACTGAGACCCGAAACCAACTTTTTTTTGCTATTTTACAGCTTCCTTTTCCTCTGTGTTCCACCAACTTGTTATTTTCTTATCCGTGTTTTGCGTTTTTATCGTGGCGCCACATATTATTTTTGCTGTATTTAAAATGCTTTAT
Source organism: Cepaea nemoralis (assembly GCA_014155875.1). Classification (NCBI taxonomy): domain Eukaryota; kingdom Metazoa; phylum Mollusca; class Gastropoda; order Stylommatophora; family Helicidae; genus Cepaea; species Cepaea nemoralis. The sequence continues at coordinate 37,641 of JACEFZ010008740.1, forward strand.
TTGAACATATCCCATTCTTCCCCCACTGTTTTTCTTTCTATAGGTTATTTTACAAAGCGTTCAGTTAGTTCTTTCCCATCATGTTTTCTCTGCCTCGTCTTTAGTTTTTTTTTTTTTTTTTAAGTTTACTGATTCGCATGTCATGTATTTTTTCGGATCTTTGTCTTCTTCTTCTGTTGGTTCTTATTGTGGCAATGATTGCTTTGTGGTCTGTGTTTATGCTTAAATTGGGCACTACCCTTGCATCTAGTATATTTCTCTTTCTGTTATTTCTTGTTAATATAAAATCAGTTTGGTTTTAGGTATCTAGATCGATCCATTTATACCAGGGTATATGTGTGAGTCTTTGTGTTTATAAAATGTGTCTCCAAATGCTCCAAGATGTTTTCTATGCCCTTTCTGTTATGTCCTAGTCTTGCATTGAAGTCTGCCATCAACCAATAAATAGGATGCCGTCTCCACAATGAAGGTTGGCTGCAATGGCTCTCCAACACTGCCTTGACTGTATATTCTGTCAGGCTGATGCTCGTCCATCTCTTGATGTTATCTTCCCACTTGTATCATTGTCTACGTCTTTCTCGCTTGCCCTCAACCTTGCCCTCCAGTATGGTTTTCATAACAGTGTTATGTCTTTTAACGTGGCCGAAATATTTCACTTGCCTCTTTTTTATTTCTTTCATCAACTCTCTTTTCATTCCCAGTTTTTCTAGAACCCTTTGTATTTGATTGTTTCTGTTTCCATGAAATACGACATATTCTTCTGTATATCCACATCTCCAGGGCATCTATTCGACTTTCTAGTTGCTTGTTCAATGTCCAGGATTCCGCGCCATACAGTAGTGTTGAATATACGTAAAATTTGACAATTCTCATTTTTAATGCGTTGTTAATCTCTCTAGATGTTAATACTGATTTCATGCTGTTGAAAGCATTTTTGGCCAATCCTATTCTCTTTTTGATTTCTATTTCACTTCTGCCATCATCTGTTATTACATGTCCAAGATAGGAAAAACTTGTTACTTGTTCTACTATCTCCCCGTTTACTGTGATGTTCATTGATGACCTTTCCTTTCCATTGACAATTATCATAGTTTTCGTTTTAAGGATGTTATTATCTAAGCCACATTCAGCACTATGCCTGTTTACTTGTTCTTTTAGGTTTTGTAACTCTTGTTCATTTTCTGTTAGTAACACGGTATCGGCAGCATATCTAAGATTGTTTATGATCTTTCCACTGATGTTAAGTCCAGGCATTTCGACTTGTTTAATCATTCTTTCCGTGTATAGGTTGAAGAGGCTTGGGGACAATACGCATCCCTGCCATACGCCTCTTGTTATTTCTATGGACGACGACTAATTATGTCCGCATCTAATTGACTTCACTTGTTCCTAGCATAAGTCACTAATAAGTCTGATGTCCTTTCTGTTTACTCCTATGTTTTGAAGGCATATAATTAGTCGTTCATGTTGTACTCTATCCAAAACTTTCTTGTAGTCTATACAGCAGACATATATATTGTTCTGAACTTCTATGTGTTTTTCAATTGACTTCCTCAAATAGATTATTGCTTCTCTGCTGCCGCTGTTTTTGCGGAACCCAAATTGTTCTCCAGCTACTTCCTCATCTATTTTATTTTGAATTCTTTCTTGAATGGCCTTGAGTAGTATCTTAGATATATGACTCATGAAGCTAATAGTTCTGTAATCCTCACAATCAACAGCTCTTGGCTTCCTGGGTAGTGTGATGAAAAGTTATGTTTTCAAATCCTTGGGAATGTACCCAGTCTACCATAACTATGATGTTGTCTTGCTTCTCTATTTTATTTAGTACGTAATGGATGTCTTCGAAGAGCTCCTAGCATTTCTGCTCATTTTTTGTTTGTATTACATGGTACGTAAAGGCCAGTTGCAGGTTTAGGGCAAAAATCTGACCTAGGTGACGAGCCAGAGTTCCGGTTTCCTGGTTTACACCACGAGGAGGTGGGATTAACTTGCGTAGTCTGCGAGTCATCGGCAGGCTACTAATTTTCCTTGTTCACCCCTCCTGGGAAAGGCAAGGCGATTATAACCCTGCTGGCTGCAGTCCATAACTTGTAGACCGAAAATAGTTATCGACCATAATTACCTTTTGGGTTAAGCGTGCGTTCTGTAGACCATACCATTTCCAGGCTGTGAGATTGCAACAGAGTAACAGTAGATTACTATTAAAATTGTAGACGACAAGAAACAATACCATTCGTATTCCAAGAGAAGAGACTCCGACGTTGTTTGGAATGAGTGTGCTACTTATCAATCAGGAGGAATCAAAGCATATCTAGTCCACGATTCACAACAGTTCCTAAATATGGACCACAACGGCATACAGGATTTTTCACTCAACAGTAGCAAATACCAACATTGACAGAAAGCAAATATATTTATTCAAAACAACGTTTTCCCGTAGAGAATTTGAACAATTAAGACACAAACAAACCATTACACGATTTAGAAAACATAATCAATTAGATCGACAGAATAATCAACAAAGACTCTGGTAACCAGGTAAAGTCTACACACCGGAAATCACAAACGTCAGTAATCGGAAGCCATTTTTTGGAAAGCAGGTCAAGTCATTAATAGAGACAATGCGTTTCGTGTTTTATTTAACACACAAAATGGACGAATGTTAATGGTGACAGAAGCTGTTGCTATTCATGTTACAAATGCCATCTATGTGCAAAAAACAGACATCTTACTGAGTTTAAAATTACCGTTGTAGAAAATTCAAATTACTTCGTGAATATGTGCGTTGTATAATTCAATCTGAAAGATTTATCTGATCTCTTTAGTTTATGTTGTGTGACATCTACAGGATGTATCTGGCGATACGCAGCAAAATATGTCTGGTAATATACTGAGCACTCTGTTGTTTGTGTCTTCGTTGTTCACAATATGTAGAATTTAAATATTTATCGGCAAAGACACACTACTCGTATTTATGAAGTAGTGAGACTGAGGCTATAGCATTTTATTAAATTAATAATTGAACTACTAATCCATGTGTTCTATTTCAAGCGAATTATTTTTTAAACCACATACATGTTTCTTCACTTCCTAGTGTCTATCCTGCTTGTCCTCAAGAAAACGTGCCTTCATCTGGTATTTCACAACCTTTTGGGCATTATCTAAACTTCCACAATGAAGACGTTTTAGGTAAAGCTTTAACTCAATATCTACCCGGGATGATCAATTGACACTCGCCAGTAATACGTCACACTATTACTAATGTCTGAACAGCTGGGACCAAACGGTTCATTGAGTCCATATTTCCGGACTGTATCCCTGTCGCCGTTAGCAATCGGATGCTGGTTTGGATGCTTACCGTGACTTCTTCCCAGGTGAATGCTTGCTTCCTAACTGTCGCTTTGTTCAGTGTTGCTACACATGTTGATAAGCCTGTTATGCGTTTGTAACGAAGACTTTAAGAGGTGTTTCATTTGATCACGCCTCGTGCCATCTACTACAGCATGTTTTGAATACACGTAGCTATAGTTCCCTTGCGGTAATCGACGTTGTAATATCTTTTGCTTTTAGTTTAACACTTCCAAGAAACATTTTAAGTCTCTTGTCACATGTTTGTTTGAACTTTGAACTCATATGGTAGTACACAAATAGATTCACTGACGAGTTCAAAATGCCGCATAGTGTGACGAAATACCAGACTGAAAAAGGGAGGTTTTTATAACTTCCTTTGGGATTGAAACTAGGTTGTATAACTGGTACAACAAGACAAATGATTGATGGTAAATAACAGACAACGTAAATTATGGCTATCAGTATTACAATGTGAATGGCTTTGTCTTGTCGTTTAGTCACCTTCTGTGTTGCGTTCTTAGCTTTAGTCAGCTGCGTTCGCCAACTGTTGTTTTTTCTCAGACCAATAATAAGAGCAACAGTACAGACAAGAACAGCCAGGAAAGTAAATACCTGAATTCCAGAATGAAGACTGTAGAAAAAATTATTTGCTAAATCAGCATTTGTACCAGCAATTGCTCCGAGTATAGTCCTGTTAGACCCAGGGTCGTGTACCCAGCCAAGTATTAATGTCCAGTAGCTGGGCACCATGGTTAGAAATATTATCAGATAAATAAAAATATTTAAGACGATGACCACCGTCGACGATATAATTCTTTTAATCTTCAATGACCAGACCACACACAGACATCGCTCAAAGGTGATGAAAGCAGTCAAACATCCTGTAATCCTGCTGAAACAGCCAAATGGTAAAGATCCGAATACCGTCTGAATATCAACAGTTACAATCGGTAGCCCGGCGTTCAGGAACCATGGGTTCCAGACAATACTCAAACACAACGTAGATACCAGGGATAGCATATCAGAAAGAGCAAGTGCGACATAGCTAATGTTTGAAGACTCTGAGAACCCTTGCCTGAAGAAGACTGATACAGTTATTACGTTAAATGCTATACCGAATACTGATATGGTTCTAAATAAAGCAACATAGTTGACTGTGAGAATTATCATTGTGGCTTCTATGCTGAGGTCGTCAGATTGGAAAAGATGATCATCCATAGACGTTGATGACCTCAAGTTCGTGTTTTCTGTTGCTTGCATATTTGCTATGTATGTATATGCGCTAATCGCGTTTAAAAAACTAATCTTCAGGTGTAAATCTTTGCTTATGGGCAAACACCTTCTTAGTCTCTGTAACAGAAATATACCACAAAATGTAAATGTTGTTTGTCCATCAAGAATGATGATGACCATTCATTTCATCCAGTGGGGTTGAAGGTGTGGAGCCGTGGGTTCTTAGATGGCTGATAAGGCCTATTTTGGCTCGAAATGTTCTTTGACAATGTGGGCAAAGAATGCTTGACGTCTCTGGAGGAGGATTTCCTGCAGTGGTTTTTCTGTCCTGCCTTTTCTTCACAGCTCTTGCAGTTCTGGTTGCCTCACATATGACTGCACCTTTGCGCAATGATGCACGCCACGAATTTCGGTCTCTGGCTGCAGCCTCCCAGGTGTCATGATGAATTCCAAAAGCATTCAGTGAAATTTTCAGAGTGTCTTTGAAACGTTTCCTCTGGCCACCTTGGGAGCGTTTACCACAACGCAGTTCGCTGTAGAAAATTCGTTTAGGGAGCCTGTGATCTGGCATGCGAGTCAAGTGACCAGCCCAGCGAATCTGATTCTTCATCAGTAGAGTGTGGATACTGGGCATGGATGCTCTTTCTAGGACTTCAGTGTCTGGAATCTTGTCTTGCCATTTAATCTTCAGTAGCTTCCTTAGTCAGACTGTGTGGAAGTGGTTTAATTTCCTAGCGTGTCGCTGATAAACAGTCCAGGTTTCACAAGCATATATCAGTGTGGATAATACAACTGCTTTGTAGACTTTTAGCTTTGTTTGCAGGCTTATTCCAGTTCTGTCCCATACATTCTTGTACAGTCTGCCAAAGGCTGCACTGGCCTTGGAGATTCTTGCATTCACTTCGTCATCGATTGTGGCAGCTTGTGACACGGTGCTGCCAAGATAGGTGAATTTGTCCACAACACTTAGTCTATGATCATTCACTTTGATATTCGGCACAGTGTGATTATTCCCTGGAGCTGGCTGGTACATAACTATATATCCACGAAAAGCAGAAGAATTACCAGCAACGTTTAACATACGTATCAAAGGCCCCTCCCCTCCCTCCCCCCCCCCCCCCCAAAAAAAAAACAACAACAACAAAAAACACACACACACAATGACACACATTTTGACAGAAGAAATGTTCGGTAACGTTTCGTCACAGAAAATATCTGACTTAACTTTTATTTTCGCATATCCTATTTACAGGACATCGCTGTCAACACCAGCATTTTACCGCTGTTATTGATTTCTTAGCAAGATTACGCTCAGTAGTTACCATTACTTTCTGAGCGACCGGGTCACATACCCCGTAAGTCACAAACGCGGCGAAAACAGCTACGATTCTCGCTCGCTGCGTTACCTCACGTGGATATACTATATTACGGAGAAAGTCGTTTAACTCCTATCCATGGAGACCGGCTGACGTAACTACATCATCAATATAAGACTATCTGGTTCAGTAATAAAATGTGAATGCTCCCTTGATCAAGGCTTTGGGACTCACTGGGTATATGGTGCTAGTCGCGTGCATTTATAGATCAATGGACTCTCTATGGGCAATGTATGCAGAATCAATCCGCTGACCTTTACTATCAAGAACAGTTACACATTTTAGACAAAGTCAACGGGCAGGGCAGGTCAATTAACACAACAAAATACAAATAACCTTGTGTAGGGGGTTTTGACTACACGACCACTGGGTTGGCAGGAAAACACGCTAGCCACTAAGCCACAGCTGCTCTTAGAAATGCTTCACGCTATGTAAACAACTAAAGCATCGATAGACAATGCTTATCACAAATCAGTTTTACATTTGTGTAAGTTTCCCTAACCCTTTTGGGAAGTTGTACGCACAATTTGATGGCGTTAAGTTTAGTTTAGTTTAATTGATGGATCAACATCACGGCACACGGGTGTAACCCATAAGTGCTCAGGTCTCCTCCTAACTCAAACCTGAGTCCGGAGAAACTCAACTCAGTGCACGAACTCCGTAGCACCGGCGAGGATCCTGAAATACTTTGGGTAGATTTTTAGCTCGAAATTTTGCCCGGGTAGCGCCGTTAGGCTACTCTTTTTTTCGATGTCCAACTGCCAAGGGATTTTTACGTGCGCAACAATACACACGGGCGTCCGATCTCACTACCCAGAGACAAGGGGACATTTTATTATTAGAAGTCCACGTGAAATAAATCCCGGTCCTCACCGGGGCATGAACCCGGGACCTCTAGCACTCGAGGCGGACACCATACCTCGAGACCACACAGCCCCCTAATTTGGGATTTTTTCTATTCATCATCGAAAGAGTAGACAATATTCCATCCTTTTAATTGCATAGTATTAATATTAAATTCAGAAGGAAAAAAAAAATTTCTGGCCTGTTTTACAGGCCAAATAAAATTTGAAAAGCATATTCTACATAGGACGTCGCAGTCTACCCTAGAATTTTTTGGCTGTTTATGATATCTTAGGACTACTCGGGAATTGTTGAAGAAAATGTAACAAACTATGTCTGTCAAGACGGCAAAGTGACATAAACCTTTATAGGTATTAATTAATGTATGTAATGTAACAAATAGCATGCAGTCATTACACAAACAATTAGATAATCTTGCTGCATTTGATGTCTGGGTGTCTTCTTGTATTTTGTAAATGTAAAAGAAAACACGCAACGCACCTTGTACAAACAAAGTGTTGTACGAAATAAAACCATATTAAAAGAAAATATGTAATTACAATAGTGAAAATGGACGTAATTAGATAAGTTATTTCAAGGCACAATAGTAACGATAGAATGACTGTATTAGGTAATTTAAATAATTGTAGTAATTATCTTGACCTTTTATATACTTTTGTAAAGAATTTTTACAGAAATTTGTAATGGCAATAAAGGAGCGATATAAATTTAAGGTTTATGTATAGTTTGAGGTAAAATAATGACTTAATTTTAGAAATGTGAAAAGATTATAACGCATTTTTTCTATTAATCATCGAAATGGCAGTCAATGTTCCATCCTTTTAATGGTGCGCTGAGTACTATGTTTAATTAAATTTTTTCCGGCCTGTTTTACAGGCCAAATAAAATTTGAAAAACATATTCTATATAGGACGTCGCAGTCTTCTCTAGCATATTTTGGCTGTTTATGATATCTTAAGAAAGCGCTTATGGGAATGTCCCGAATGCTGTGATGTCGGTTCCTAGATCAATCAATCAATCAATCAATCAATCTTAGGAATACTCAGGAATAAGGAAATCGAAGACACCTCAACTAGATATATCGGCATTGAAATAACCAGAAATAAGTCAACTATACCTAGTTGAAGTCAAAAATAGCTAGTTTAGTTTAGTTTAGTTTGATAGCGTTGTTATGCCCCAGACTTATGTTTTGGTGTGGAGTTTAGCGCATTACTGCTACAGTCTTACCAAACCTCGCTGTCGCCTTTGGCGGATTAAGTTTATCGAGTTGACATATGTGGTGCAATGCAACCGTAACTCCTTTAGGGAGACAGCACTCCTAATATTGGAATTTAAATTTGTGCTTCCTTGCAACAATCTACTTTTGATATAATACAATAAGGGAGCAAACAAACTGGGATGTGGGGCTCATACACCCAGGAAGGAAATTTTATCTACGTGAAGGAAACGGAGATGCGTGCTACAACCCAACCACCATCATAAACAGCAAAAGAGGTATACCGATATTTAATCCACAACAAAGACTAGCAAGGTGGGCAGAATACTTTCAAGAACTATTTAACCTCACACATAACATAGAATAATTTCTGATGGCTGCAGAAATGTGGTTTCTGAGGAAAATGCAAAGAATATCATGGACAGATAGAAAAACCAATGACCAAGTACTACAAGAGACAAATGAAAATCGTAGATTGATTAGAGAAATTAGACGTAGACAGTCAAAATTTTTTGGACATGTTATGAGAAGAAATGGCCTGGAGAACTTAGTGACAGCTGGCAAGATCGAAGGGAACAGATCAAGAGGAAGACCCAGAGGAAAATACCTGGATGGCTTGGCCACATGGCATGGACGAGACAGGAACAATGAGCTGATCCACGACTCTGGTGATCGAGTGAAATGGCGAATCATGACCGCCCACGCTTTCCGGCATGGCACATGATTTATTGATTGATTGATAACATAGAAAACCTCACCTTTGTGCCTAAAAGTCAGGGACAGCAAGAACCAAATTTCATACCTGCAGAAGTCAAAGCAGTTATATAGAAAAGTCCTAAAAACAAATCACCAAGTCCAGATGGAATAACCACAGAAGCTATTCAGGCCTGTGGGGAAACAGTAAACTGGCTAACAAAACTTTTATATAGCATGGGAAGAAAGAAAAGTCCCAGATGATTGGCAACAGGCAATAATATTACCAATATGGAAAAAGAAAGGCAATATGAGAGAGTGCGAAACATACAGAGGTATATCACTCCTGAGCCATATAGGGAAAATGTATGCAAAACTATTGGACCAAAGAGCTAGACCAATAGTTGAACAACAGTTAAGCGAAGTACAATTCGGTTTTCGGAAAGGTAATAGTTGCAATGATGCATTATTTACACTTACACTTAGACCTCGAGTGCTGGAGGTCCCGGGTTCAAGCCCAGATGAGGACCGGGACTTTTTGACGTGGACTTCTAGTAATAAAATTTCCCCTGGTATCTGGGTAGTTAGGTCGGATGCCCGTGTGTATTGTTGCGCACGTGAAACATCCCTTGGCAGTTGGAAATCGAAAAGTAGTAGCCTAACGGCGCTGCCCGGGTAAAATGTCGAGTTAAAAATCTACCCAAAGTATTTCAGAATCCTCGCCGGTGCTACGGAGTTCGTGCACTGAGCTGAGTTTCTCCAGACTCAGGTTTGAGTTAGGAGGAGAACGGAGAACCTATGGGTTACACTCGTGTGCCGTGATGTTGATCCATCGACTAAACTAAACTATCGGGACATAGAGTATGTGACGGCCTAATAATTCACGCCCTATCGGCAGTAGCTGCTATGGGCTACCTTTACCTTTTTGTTACTGTATTGTATAAAATTCCTTGTCAAATGATTTTATGGAGGTAGAAATGGAGTGGAAGCTGCCACGAGGAAGATAACGATACCCGTGGGTGGGTATCATTTAGAGAGCGACCGGAAGCATTATGTGACAATGAGCTGAGATTACACAGAGCTGGACATCGCTTTCAACACCAGCATTTTACTACTGTTGTTGATGTCTTGGTAAGTTTACGTTTAGTAGTTTCCCAGTTGTTTTCTGAACGACCGGCTCAGATACCAAGTCGTTAAAACCCAGCGCAACTCGGTCTGCTGCCAAATCGGTATGAGATGTGTTACGAACGCGGCTAAGCGGGTTTACGAATCGCGTCCATAAGCTCTTTGCCACGGAAACGGCAAAGATAGGAATACGTTCTCAACAATAGGTCTGTGGGCTCAGTCCAGCTGGGCAGATGTAAAGTCCATCAAGTGAAAGGTCACTTTTCAGTCCATGAAGCCTAATGGGTATATGGTGCATGTCCTATACTTTAGACCAACCGTGACTCGATAGTTCATGTGGTCACTTTAATGCCGGCCGTCTTTACTTCCTAAATAATTTCCTGGTACGTATTTTTAGACCGCGTCGGCCTGTTGTTCATGTCGATTAAAGCACACCCGTCATCGACGGGGGTGATTGGAACACATGAAGGTATATGAGTACCAGGGCCGCGGTAGTGTAGTTGGTAGCCAGCTACGCAGATAATGGCATGAGTGATATGGGACTGACGGTTTGATGTCCAGACTCGTCGCCTGCTAAGTAAAGGAAAGTCTGATCACCTATTTGTCCGCGACTTAGGCCTACAAAATGTGATTACCATATTACATCACAGACCATAGCAGCTTTCTGCCACGGGACATGTTTGTTTGTTTGTTTTTCGCTTTTAAATGTGTATCAGGGAATTTTCTGGTGATCAATGGCGACAAGAAAGGAAACTAGTAGCCCCAACTCATATTACACAAAGTAATGCAGCTTTAAATAACAGAATTACGACACAAACAGTTCTGTTATGTTGTAAAGCTGCATTACTTTGGGTTATTTTTAATTGTTTACATTTTCACAACTTTACCGCAGTTCCACCAAATTTTATTCACCTCACATTACTAATATCTAGTATGTATAAGCCGGTCTCCGTGATTAAGCGCTTGCGGATGCATTTCGTGAGCCCGTTTACCTGCATTCGAAACACAGATGCGACCGATTTGGCAGCAGACCGCGTAGCGCTGCGTTTTCACGTGTTTGTCTGAGAGCCTGTCGTTCAGAAAGCAATGGCAAACTACTGAACGTAAACTTGCCACGACATCAACAACAGCAGTAAAATGTTGGTGTTGACAGCGATGTCCTGTAAATAGGACATGCAAAAAATAAAAAGGTATGTATACAAGTTAGCACTTGATATCCCTAATGCAGTATGTATTATCTGCAAATTGATTAGTTGCATATCATTTACAGTCAACCCCGGCTTTTTTTGGCTGTGATTTCTTGGCAAGTTTACATTCAGTAGTTGGCCATTGCTTTCTGAACTACAGGCACTCATACCACTGAATGAGAACCATCGCAAGGGTGTATGCTTCCAAACAGTTTGTTATTTCTTGGCAAGTTTACATTCATTGCTTTCTGAACGACTGGCACTCATACCATTGTATGAAAACCAGTGCAAGGCGGTCTGCTTCCTGTTTTTCGAACGCGGTATGCGGGATTACTAATTGCATTCGTAAGTCCTTTGCCACAGTGCCGGTTGTGATTTAGGGGATAAAAATTGAATTAGAGGATAACAATAAAGTTAGCTTGAAATAGATACTGGAGCCGGGCTGTGGCACATGGGGGAGAATGTTAACTGTGTGGAAACCGAGGGTGGACAAAAGACATGAAACAGTCACACATGGCATTTTGCTACAGACTTATACAGGGTGATAATTCACCTCGCCTACAACTTGTTCCATTTAGCATTACTTAATGGAGTTACTTACGTAATCGAGGCACGGGACATCAAAAGCGCATTCATAATCGATGTGCTACGAGTGCAGTCTCAGTTCCTAAAGTCCGATTTATGCTGGGAGAGGAGGAAATGTTGGTGCCTCCTAAAAGCCATGACATAGTTTCTATTTAGTAAGTATGTAGGGTAGAAAGACAATTATTCTTTCTTTCTTTCTTTCTAAACCTTTTAGCAAGTCATTCATTTTATCATTGAATGGTTAGCGTGATCTTTGCCTGGTGAATATGTGTCTCGAAACGACACCTTAAAATTATAAATACACTTAATCTTCAATGGAATTTGCAATATCTCAATATAAAATGATCTATCCAACATTATACATATAGGAACAGAAGAGAAATAAGAAACTTGGTCATGCTGTATACATGGGGGAAAGATATCTTTCAGGAACTGGCAGGAAATACTTTGGCAGAAATTGAAATACTGGCAGGCGCATTGCCTTGACGTAACTCCACCAATATTGAACGTGGATATTATCATCAAACGCTTTAGAACTCGTTAATTGAGAATAATAAACTTCTCACCTGAACTTCTGGAACAAATGTGAAAACAAACTGACGCAATCCAGCGAACAATATCACACGTTTAATAATGTGCTGGATAACAATAATAGGCTTGAGCCTCCTAGACTGTAAACTGCCCTTTCACACAGGGTCGGTATTTATCTATTGTCTATGAATGATCTCCCTATTCTATCCAGTTCACCTTGAAGCGCAGTTTTCTATTTCGCCGTTCCGAATTCAGGATTGGTCTAGGTTTCGTACTTTTGGTCCTTCCATTGATTGTTTCCTTGTGAATAGATTCCTCCTCATGTTGTTTACTTGCCGAACCTCGCAATCATTGCATCCAGATATTCACCGAAACCGGGCTTCACGAAAACACATCCGCGCAGTATCAGAATCTCACAACGTCTGTTTATTTGTTGTCCCCTGACGTCTTAGGTTTCCCTTTGTTTTCGTGGTGATCGTTCAGTTTGGTGTGTCCTTATGGAAAATCCCTTTTCTCCTTTTATTATCTTCTTTTGGTATGTGCCCGTCATATGGCACGCATGTAGACGAAATGACAAACATAATATAGAAAGGAGGGGTTGTCTCGATGACTGCCTTGGCTGTTGGAGAAGGCAAGGAACTGCTTTCCATACTGCCATGCACACACTCATGGAAACTATAAACTTCTCATAGGTAAGCATGCCGGAATGGATGAGAACGCTCACTTGTAAACTTCCAATGTGCTGCTGTCCAGGTAGCGGGTTAAACCCCTACACCGGTCATTTGAACTAAAATGTTGACTTCTCATCTTTGACTTGGGGATGTAAATTACAAATACCGCAGATGTCGGAGTGGGTTCGTCTGATGTCGAGGAGCACTGGTGATTTCGAAAGATAATCCAGACGGAAACATCAGTCCCGTGAGCTATAAATAGTAGCACGTGTGTGGATTAAGTTTGAGTTCAATACGAGCGAATACACAATAAAAATAGAGTTATACTACTAATCGTTCCCACCGCTATCTGATTGAAAGTTCTCCTGGTCTTCCCTCTCAATTTTGAGATTATCCCAGAAACCCTACCGATCTCCCACAATCTCACTCTTTCCACATACGGGTTCTCAATCTGTTCCCCCGCCTTCTCCACTTAGTTCTACATACGCATGACCACCTCCCCCTTGTCCATAGGCAATCTACCATCAAGAGGTGCATTCCCTGCCAGCCTATCAGCCTCCCCCCCCCCGCACTCCCACATGGCCAGGGCAAATTATCCATACACTTCTCACAATCTGTGACCTTTGAAGCGACGATTGCCATTCCACAGGAAACATTCCTTTCTCTGCCTTACTAAACACACTCTTTGACTCCGTAATGAATACAATGTGTGTCGCAGTAGTATCCCCCAACCAACGGAATGCTGCTGTTACTTGCTTGCTTGTTTGCTTGTGTTCGTTGGCTTGAGCTCCAAGGCGAAGTCCTGTATGTCGGATGAAGGCATCCTATTGTCCAATATCAGCGTGATGTCATACAGGACCTGAGGTCTGCGTGAGTATCCGTTGTCCCATGTCTGGCTTATTGGTGTGCAGACTGGTGGTTCCTCGCCATTCAGGCAGACACTCTCCGACTTTGGAGGAATCGCCGATCCTACTGACTTTAGCCAGGACCCCGAAGGGACCTGTTGCCCAGGACGCTCGACGAGGACGCGTCAATAGGTCTTGGCCAGTATATAATCCGCCCCTGGTGCCTTGGAAACACCTCTGCATCCCCCGCTGTTACAGCTTCCACCTACATTCTCATGCTGGAGATCCTAGTCTCAGGCACTCTTCCGACAGACGGGTCTAAATAGTTCTGCAGTGAATAATTTTATATAACTAACACTAACCCTAACCCTAAACCCTAACTTATTCACTGCAGAACTATTTAGACCCGTCTGTCGGAAGAGTGCCCTAGTCTCATATGCCAGACTCTCCTCTTTTAAGACTCACCCATTAGTCTTTGCAATAAAACCCCAAACACTACGTCTGTTTCTCACCACTGACCCATCGGTGTAGATGAATATGTCACCTTGATTTGTGTTGTTCTGGATCAATTGTTGCGCTTCAAACTCAGTGCGGCCCGCTCCCCATTCTGCACTCACAACCCAGTGTTACTATTATATTGTGCCAGTCCGTCATGTCTTTCGGAACTTCAACCCACACTTTTTCACGATTGATGGTCTCCAGATCACACACCTGATGTATAGATATTTCTGCCTGTGCCATCCAGGACCTGCATCGTCTTAGTCTATGACCCTTGACCATATCCATGGCTTCATGCAGTTGGTGATCCCTATCTGCAGCAACTCTCAGGTACCATTTGGTCTGAAGGACCCTATACCTATCCGTCATTGTTGTGGCGCCAGGATATGCCTCATGCATATAATTTGTGTGTCCTTTGTGCACCCCAGGATTACCCGCATGGCAGCATTCTGTATGCGCTTCAACATTCAAGCTGGATTTTTGATACTATCAGCAGCCCCAAACCATACTCAATGACATAAATTAACTGCTGAAAGAGCCTGTAAAGTATCCTCTGATCTACCCCGGTAGCTGCCATAGCCCTGAGTGCATTAAGTCCCCTACCAACCTTCACCATCAAAGCCTCCACATGATCCTTAATAGACAAACACCTGTCAAAGGTGATACCCAAGTACTTCAGTTTACTTTCTTTACTAGGAGGACATCCATTCAACATTATACCTGGGACATCTACCTTGACGATCCGGTTATGCAGGTGTCGGATACGTCGAGATTGATGGCTCAATCCCAAAGAGATAGAGGTTGCAAAATCATTTTTCCTATTGTGATCCTGCCCGTTTAATTAATTTAGCTGTACTGACTCAATTGTTTGAGACCAGAAATAGAGTTTTAGAGAACCAAGGAATACCTTCAGGAAATAACTGAAAAAGTTGTATTCCCTTTTATACCCAAAATATCCTTTAAGTGGTTCCTTGCCTCTCCTCTACCAACTAATTAATTATATCTAGGGTAGTTTAAAACAATTTGACTATGACAAGTAAAAATACAATCAATACATGACATGGCCTCATTTTTTATGATTTAATAAACACAAACATGTATTTTGTAAATTGCATTCAAAATTACAATTTCCTGTCTTAAAATAAGGACATATACATATACAGTACATATACAGAATTGATGTGCCAATTATAACAGCTATATATTTTCCAGTGGCATGTAATGCTAATCTTTTACTGGCCTTCATGATCTGAAAAAAGAACTGTCTACACTCAGAATTCTCCACTTCCAGCTTTGGGAATCCCTCGGGCTATCAATTAATTGCTGTATGTTCTGTAGTCTTAGTGGTCCAGGTCTTAGTAGAACATAAGTTGGCTCTTGGTTTTATTTCCCTTTTGTTGGCAGGTAAATGTTTAAATAAAATATGAGACAAATGGAATGGTTGCAGGTAGATACGTTTCTGCACTACTCTATTAAGGGCATCACTCAACCATGTGCTCACTCATCAGGTGCTGCATTCAATCTTCACCAAGTCAGGTCTGGATTTACATGAATAAGAAAAGATCATTACCTGAAATTCCATCAATCACATAATTCTAATGATATCATAAATATGACATTGGAAATGAAATGTAAAAGCCTAAGAACATAACAAGTGAAAACAATAAAAGGAATCTTGTTATTAGAGAAAATAATTATAGAAGAAAGATAATCTTGGTGTTCTCAATTAGTTATCACCAACCTATTTGTTTGCTCCTCCTCCAATCTTCCCCTATCAGGTGTTCAAGGTTTAACTAGCGGATGTGCAGTTTCATCTTCACTTATGCCTGTCCTCAGGTCTATAGTTTAAGTAATACCTTGAATGATTCGGAATTTGACAATTATGTTGACAATTCTCTTCTTCATCTTTTTCTATTCAGGAAAAGGGTCTCATACATTAAGTGTTTTTAAAAATCAGTCCCCATTGTAATGAGTGTATGTTTATAAGCAATATAAGTACATTATGGTATCCATTCTTGTATAGTATTCAGGTGTCTTCTCTTTTTAGTCCAAAGTTTTACGGAGAGTATATTCCCCCCTCTTCACCGTCTCTATACTAAGATTGTACTTCAGCTATCCGCATCATCACGCTTATTATAATCATTCTCATCATCATCATGATTACATTATTATCATTACCATCACCATCATAATCATTACAGTTATCATCATCATCCTTGTAGTACATTATTATCATTATTATCATGCTTATGACGTTAGAAATTATTACATCATTCTAACATTATCATCATAATCATGATTACATCATTATCATTACATTACAGTCATCATATTAAATATTAAATTATTATTTAGTTTATGTGTTACTCCGAACTAGTTTCTGGTGATAGTCATGGCATGCCACATCAAAGTTGCCGGCAATCCTGAGATTGACTATTGGCTTATACTCCCTGTCTCTCAGCATGTAACTTCACTCACTCACTCAAACTCCTCATGCATCAGTCAACATATCCATCTTTGCATGTTGGGTCAATTCACTCATCTCAGACATCAATCATATGTAGGGATGATCATTTCTCTCATCTATCAGATATCAATCATATGTGCATGGATGATCAATTCTCTCATCTCTCATCATTCATACTTGCATGTAAGATAAGTAGCTAGACTTATGTGATTTCCCAATGATAACTTAAAATATTTACCATCATTGATATCACAATGAAATATCTCCTTTCACAATCACTCATCATACACATCATATCTGTAGGAATGACATCATGCCTATGTAGGTGCTTTATACAGAATACATTCACAGATTCAACAAGAATGACATTACAATGAAATCTCCTCACTCAACCTAACTTATACTATTTCCTGGATATTTAGTCATGCATGCTGATGGCGTTTATGAAATGATACATTCACATCTGTTTAACAATGATAAACCACACATGACACAAGCATGTTCTTCAATGACATCAACATGACATCCAGGAGTCACCTCGTGCCCTCATCAAATACATACAATTTATGTGATATACTCAATCCATATTCAGGCATTATGAATCTTAACCATTCTAACATGCCGGTTGACTAAGTATTATTATGGTGTGGCACAAACATTAATTCCATATGTTTACAACATAGACAATACATTTGACTCACCACATGTGTGTCTTAACTCAACATACAAAATTATGATCCCTATAGAATCTATTTGGTTCTTATGGGTTCATGAACTATAAGAAACCTATTTGTTTGACCATGTGCTCATGTCAAAAAGTAAATCTACTGACTCATGTGCTCAATTTACTTGACTATATACATTACACTAGTGTCTCTATCAGTGCTGGCACATTTAAATGAGTTTCCTCTGACCAGTGTGGGTACATGCACCATATGTACTTACCACTGTACTAAGAATTATGGGTTTCCTTAAGTCTTAAGTTACTCTAATTCATTGTAGATTGAGTTTCATGCTTAAGAAATAAAATGTATAACATGTGTCTAATGTTTTATACATTAACTAAGTTGTTTAGCTGGGAGAAAATAAACACTGTAGTTTTCTCTTAATGTACAGTTTATCTTATGACTATGATAACTGAGTATAATATTATTTAGTTTGTACTAGATTAAATTCTTAAGACCTCACCATTCCAAATCATTGTAGATTGAGTTGCTTAAGAAATAAATGTTTAACTTGGACTAATGCTTATACATTACATCAGTTGTTTACTTTGGGAGAAAATAAAACTCACTATGGTTATTCTTAATGTACAGTTTATATATAAACTATAACAATTAACTATATTATAATTAACTTCTTAAGAACTCACCACGTGTTCAACAAGTCGACTTACCAATTCTTCTTCCTAGGAAAAAGTCTCACGATTAATCTAAGATTTAAAATAAATTATTACTGTTTACCTTTCATGTAAAATGAATTTCTTCCACACTTCGGCGCCAGGATTCAGATTTTTCCAAAGTGATGTCGTGGGCTGATGTTTGTCTTCGTCTATTTAACTTATACTAAATTATCTTTGGTTAGTTGATTTTGAAGAGACTATCACTCCCTTCGCTCATCGAATCTCCTGGTTCCTCTGCTTGGGTGGTAAACATAACAGGCTGTCTTCCGGATGTCCACTGCTATTATACAGTGCCTTTTCCGGTTCAATTTTTCATTGTCAATGGGTATATTAAATCTTGGATCGTACAATTGTGGAAGAACCAATCCTGTTGCGGTATTCAGGTTTTAAATTCTGACGGGAAATTACAGCATGTTACGTTTGAGAAAATAAAATATATCACATGCCTCCCCTTTCAGACTGTTGTTCGCCTGAAAAACAGTAGCTTTGTGCAAGCGTAACAAGCTTATTTTTCCTCTAATCCTTTCTTCTCCCATTCTGTCTTTCCTCCTCTGATTCTTGTACAGAATCTTCAATAGGATGTCTGCTCAGAAAGTCTGCTCCTACATTAATCCTTCCTGTAACATATTCTACTTGAAATGAATACGGTTGTAGAAGTAACGACCATCTTATTAGTCGAGCGTTTAAGTTATGGATGCTGCCAGGAACGTGAGAGGTTGATGATCGCACTGTATTGTGATGTGTTTCCCATACAGGTACGCCTGGAACTTCTCTACTTCCCAAACTAAAGCTAAACATTCTTTTTCAATGGTAGAATAATTGCGTTCTGTTGAATTCAATTTTCTACTGGCATAGGCAACTGAAAAGAGCATCGATTAATCCTCCTCCATTCCTTGTAATAAGGTGGCACCAATTCCTATGTTGCTTGCATCCGTCCTAAGTATCCATGGACGCGTTAGATCTGGTAGATGAAGAACTGGCTTTGCTGTTAAAGCTCTACATATCAATATTTGACCATTGGCTCTCCTGGGCGCACCCCCATCCCCCAGCGCGCTTCCCTCACCGGTTGATTTAGCCAATCACCGAGTTTCTGGCTGTACTGACCTTTAGTCAGTTGACCCCGTTAACCACGACATCTGTTTATTCCATCCACGGATAGCCGTTCATGCTAGGACACGGATAAGTTAAAATGTATACTTTCATGTAGTGTCGATAGTGTATTTGTTAATCTATTTTTGTTTGTTTGTTCTGTGCTGACGAAGCCTTTGTCCGCAAAGTCCATTGTTTTTTGTAGTCGTGCTTTGGTAAAACTCTCAACCTACTTCTCGTTTTTCAGTGATTCATTCATTACATTCTATGTAATCACGGTTCTGTTTGCTCTTTACCCACTGTTTTATATTTTGCCTTTTTCTATCTTACAGCTTCCTTTACCTCTGGGATCCACCAGCTTGTTATTTTCTGTATCCGTGTTTTGCGTTTTTATCGGTGTGCCACATGTTATATTTTCAGTATTTAAAATGCTTGATTTGAACATCTCCCCTTTTTTACACTGTTTTTCTGTCTATAGGTAATTTTACAAAGAGTTCAGTTAGTTCTTTCTCATCGATTTTTCTCACTGACTCGTCTTTAAGGTTTGTTTTAAGTTTACTGATTCGCATGGCATGTATTTTATAAAGATCGAGGGGAAGAGAGACAAAGGCAGAAAAAGAAATATGATGCTGGATGGATTGAGACGGTGGCATGGAGGAACATCATCAGCAATTTGATCCAGAACACCAAAGACCGGGATCTGTGGAGAGCCATAAACGCCTACAGCAGCTGGCAGGTCACTTGGTGATGGTGATGATGATGATGATATTTTGGAAATAGGTCAAGTGATTAAAAGAGACAATGAGTTTCGTGTTTTATTTAACACACAAAATTGACGAATGTTAATGGTGACAGAAGCCGTTGCTATTCATCTTACAAAAGCTATCTAGGTGCAAAAAAGACATGATACTGAGATTAAAATTTCCGTAATAGAAAATTTAAATTACTTAGTGAATATGTAAGAATACCATGTGCAGACAGAAAAACCAATGAACAAGTCATTCAAGAAACAAATGAAGATCGTAAACTGATTAGAGACATTAGACGTAGACAGTCACAATTTTTTGGGCATGTTATGAGAAGAAATGAATTGGATAACTTGGTGACAACTGGCAAGATCGAAGTGAAGAGACCAAGGGGAAGACCGAGAAGTAAATACCTGGATGGCTTGGCCACATGGCATGGTCGAGACAGGAACACGGTGCTGATCCACGACTCTGGTGATCGAGTGAGATGGCAGAACATGACCGCCCACGCTTACCGGCATGGCACATGATGGATGGATGGATGGTGAATATGTGTGTTGTATATTTCAATCTGATAGATTTTATATGATTTCCTTACTTTATGTTACATGGAGAAATAAATATATGTTAATGAGGAAAACATTGGAGGTGGTGGAAAATGTTGAATATCTTGGGTCATTGATTACCAACAACGGTGACACAATAAAAGAAGCTAAAAGAAGAATAGCTATTGCTCTTTAAAGACTAAAACCACTGAATAAATTATGGAGAGGGACAGATAGAACTACAAAAATCAGATATTTAAGAGCATGCATCTTTCCCATTGCAACATACGCCTGTGAGACCTGGACACTTGTTAAACAAGATGAACAGAGCATTAATGCCTTTGAATATAAATGTTATAGACGAGTTCTAGGAATGCATTTAATAAAGAAAAGAACAAATGCATCCATATTTCAAGAGCTGAATATTTAAGAAGGTTGGCTACTAAAGACGATAAAACAAATGAAATCGAAATATTTTGGTCACTTGAAAAGTCACCAAAGTTTGGAGAGAACAATAATGGGGTGGAGGGGGTGGGGTGTATATGCTCGGGAAGAGAGGAAGAGGAAGGCCAAAGAGAAGATGGGTGCAGGATGTGGCGGATGATCTCCAGATGGGTGTATCGGACGCGGGACATCTTGCTTATGATCGAGAGGTTTTCCGGAAGATTGTTAGAGGAGCTGGTTCTGCAAAGGACATGCTACTGAATGAATGAATAAATGTGGAAAGACCACATGCACCAGTGATAGCAAGCGTTGATCGCAGAAAAATAAACAGAAGAAACTTGTATCGAATATTACACAGTATCACAAAGCCATACACAGTATATTCATACGTCTCTGTTGGTGTAGAAGACGTGGCTACTTGATGCCTGCTTTCAACGCCACACTTACAATCTCATGCAAGTTTAATAAACATTTCCTCACCTTCACGTAGCATGCGGTAAGCGTGGGTGGTTATATTTTGCCATCTTACACGAATATTGTGTGAAATCTGCAGAATGTATCTGGCGATACGCAGCAAAATATGTCAGGCAATATATTGAACAATATATTGTGTGTGTCTTCATTGTTCACATGTATTTATAACTTAAATATTTATCAGAAAATACACAAGACACATATTTATGAAGTAGTGAGGCTGAGGATATAGCATTTTATTAAATGCATGCACTAGTGAGACTGCGAATATGAGTGGCACCTTGCAGTCTTGACAGACCAAAGTATGCTAGTTGGAATGTGGTCAAAATTCCATCACAATGCCTTGGCAGAGCTTCAGAGAAACGTGTGGTGCCCAAACGACAAGTTCCCTCTCTCGGCCTTGCCTTGTGTTTTCCAGAGGAATGGGTAACCAATACGTCTGGCACAAGGTAGGCTGCAGACGCTGGCGGCTCAGCGTCAAACCTCCGAGACCCCCCCCCCCCCCACGAGCAGGTGGCGAGTGACTGCGGATATAGCCTTTTATTAAATTAATAACTGCACTACTAATCCACGTGTTCTATTTCAAAATAATTCTCTTAGAAAGCACATACTTCAAGAGATATTTCTTCACTTCCTAGTATCAATCCTGCTTGTCCTCAAGAAAGAAGTGCCTTCATCTGGTATTTCACAACCTTCTGGGCATTGTCTACACTTCCACAATGAAGACGATTTAGATAAAGCATTAATTCATATCTACCCAGCGTGATCAACTGACACTCGCCCGTTATACGTCACACTATTACTAACGTCTTAACAGCGGGGACCAAATGGTTCATTGAGTACATATTAGCGGACTGTATCCCTGTCGCCGTTAGCAGTGGG
Organism: Cepaea nemoralis; assembly: GCA_014155875.1. Classification (NCBI taxonomy): domain Eukaryota; kingdom Metazoa; phylum Mollusca; class Gastropoda; order Stylommatophora; family Helicidae; genus Cepaea; species Cepaea nemoralis. The sequence continues at coordinate 59,868 of JACEFZ010008740.1, forward strand.
ATGCTGGTCTGGATGCTTGCCGTGACTTCTTCCAAGGTGGATGCTTGCTTCCTAACTATTGCTTTGTTCCATGTTGCCACGCATGAAGTCATTAAGGCGGGTTTCGTTTGATCACGCCTCGTGTCATCTACAACAGCAAGTCTTAGATACACGTAGCTATAGTTCCCTTGCGGTGATCGCCGTTGTAATATCTTTTACTTTCATTTTCACACTTCCAAGAAACATTTTAAGTCTCTTGTCACATGTCTTTTTGAACTTTGAACTCATATGGTAATACACAAATAGATTCACTGACGAGTTCAAAACGCCGCATAGTGTAACGAAAGACCAGACAGCAAAAAGGAGGTTCTTATAGCTTCCTTTGGGATTGAAACTAGGTTGTATAACTGGTACAACAAGACAAATTATTGTTAGTAAATAACAGACAACGTAAATTATGGCTATCAGTATTACAATGTGAATGGCTTTGTCTTGTCGTTTGGTCACCTTCTGTGTTGCGTTCTTAGCTTTAGTCAGCTGCGTTCGCCAACTGTTGTTTTTTCTCAGACCAATAATAAGAGCAGCAGTACAGAGAAGAACAGCCAAGAAAGTAAATACCTGAATTCCAGAATGAAGACTGTAGAAAAAATTGTTTGCTAAATCGGCATTTGTAACAGCAATTGCTCCTAGTATAGTCCTGTTAGTCCCAGGGTCGGGTACCCAGCCAAGTATTAATGTCCAGTAGCTGGGCACCATGGTTAGAAATATTATCAGATAAATAAAAATATTTAAGACGATGACAACCGTCGACGATATAATCCTTTTAATCTTCAATGGCCAGACCACACACAGACATCGCTCAAAGGTGATGAAAGCAGTCAAACATCCTGTAATCCTGCTGAAACAGCCAAAAGGTAAAGCTCCGAATACCGTCTGAATATCAACAGTTACAATCGGTAGCCCGGAGTTCAGAAACCATGGGTTCCAGACAATACTCAAACACAACGTAGATACCAGGGATAGCATATCAGAAAGAGCAAGTGCGACATAGCTAATGTTTGAAGACTCTTAGACTCCTTGCCTGAAGAAGACTAATATAGTTATTACGTTAAATGCTATACCGAATACCGATATGGTTCCAAATAATGCAACATAGTTGACTGTAAGAATTATCATTGTGGCTTCTATGAAGAGGTCGTCAGATTGGAAAAGATGATCATCCATAGACGTTGATGACCTCAAGTTCGTGTTTTCTGTTGCTTGCATATTTGCTATGTATGTATATGCGCTAATCACGTTTAAAAGACTAATCTTCAGGTGTAAATCTTTGCTAATGGGCAAACACCTTGTTAGTCTCTGTAACAGAAATATACCACAAAATGTAAATACATTTAAATAAATCCACGAAAAGCAGAAGAATTACCAACAACGTTTAACATACGTATCACCGCCCCCACCCCCCCCCACCCCCCCCAAAAAAAAACACACACACACACACACACACACACACACACAATGAGCTGATGCATTTTGACAGAAGAAATGTTCGGTAACGTTTCGTCACAGAAAATATCTGACTTAACTTTTTTTTTTCGCATATCCTATTTGCAGGACATCGCTGTCAACACCAGCATTTTACCGCTGTTGTTGATTTCTTGGCAAGATTACGCTCAGTAGTTACCATTACTTTCTGAGCGATCGGCTCACATACTCCATAAGTCATCAACGCGGCGAAAACCGCCACCGATTCTCGCGCGCTACGTTACCTCACGTGGATATACTGTATTACGGAGAATGTCATTTAACCACTAGGCCATGGAGTCCGGCTGACGTAACTACATCATCAATATAAGACTATCTGATTCAGTAAAATAATGTGAAAGTTCCCTTGTTCAAGGCTTTGGGACTCACTGGGTACGTGGTGCTAGCCGCATGCTGGTATAGATCAGTGGATTCTCTATGGGCAATGTACGCAGTATTAGCCCGGTGACCTTTACTATCAAGAACAGTTACACATTTTAGACTAAGTCAACGGACAGGGCCGGTCAATTAACACAACAAAATACAAGTAACCTTGTATAGGGGGTGTTGACTACACGACCACTGGGTTGGCAGGAAAACACGCTAGCCACTAAGCCACAGCGGCTCTCAGAAATGCTTCACGCTATGTAAACAACTAAAGCATCGATAGACAATGCTTATCACAAATCAGTTTTACATTTGTGTAAGTTTTCCTAATCGTTTTGTGAAGTTGTATGCACAATTTGATGGCGTTAAGTTTAATTTAGTTTAATCGATGGATCAACATCACGGCACACGGGTGTAACCCATAAGTTCTCCGTTCTTCTCCTAACTCAAAACTGAGATTACAGGCCAAATAACATTTGAAAAGCATATTCTACATAGGACGTCGCAGTCTACCCTAGAATTTTTTGGCTATTTATGATATCTTAGGACTACTCGGGAATTGTTGAAGAATATGTAACAAACTATGTCTGTTATAGGCATTAATTAATGTATGTAATGTAACAAATAGTATGCAGTCATTACACAAACAATTAGATAATCTTGCTGCATTTGACGTCTGGGCGTCTTCTTGTATTTTATAAATGTAAAAGAAAACACGCAACGCATCTTGTACAAACATAGTGTTGTACGAAATAAAACCATATTAAAAGAAAATATGTAATTACAATAGTGAAAAGGGACGTAACTACATAAGTTATTTCAAGGAACAATAGAAACAGTAAAATGACTGTTTTAGGTAATTTAAATAATTGTAGTAATTATCTTGACCTTTTATATAATTTTTTATGGAAGTTATCTACAGATACTTATAAACACAATAAACAATCGATAATAAATTTAAGGTATCTTCATAGTGTGAGACAAAATAATGACTTTATTTTAGAAATGTGAAAAGATTCTAACGCATTTTGATCTATTAATCATCGAAATAGCTGTCAATGTTCCATCCTTTTAATGGTCTAATAGTATTGTACAATAGTGACAAAAATATTTTTTTCCGGCCTGTTTTACAGGACAAATAAAATTTCAAAAGCATATAGGACGTCGCAGTCTACCCTAGCATATTTTGGCTGTTTATGATATCTTACGCCGGCTCCCTGGTCGAGGGGGTTAAGCAGCTTTCTCCGTTAACCTCGAATACTCTCGTGGTTGACGTGAGCGCACGAGAATTAGAAGTGGTTCGAGTCGCGCCAGTGACTTATGAGAGGATGGAGCCGGGCTGATAAGCGTAATCTAGCCTAGGAATCGACATACAGATGAAAGATGCTGGTGTTGACCGCAATATCCTGAAACAGGATGGAAACGTGGGGAAAAAATTGATATCTTAGGATTACTCAGGAATAAAGAAAACAGACACCTCAAGTAGATATATCGGCATTGAAATAACCAGAAATAAGTCAACTATACCTAGTTGAAGTCAAAAATAGATAGTTTAGTTTAGTTTAGTTTGATTTACGTTTTGGTGTGGATTGTAGCGCATTACTGCTACAGTCTTACAAAACCTCGCTGCCGCCTTTGGCGGATTAAGATTATCGTGTTGGAATATGTGGTGCAATGCAACCGTAACTCCTTTAGTGAGACAGCACTCCTAACATTGGAATTTAAATTTGTGCTTCCTGGCTACAATCTACTGTTGATATAATACAATAAGGGAGCAAACAAACTGGGATGTGGGGCTCATAAACCCAGGAAGGAAATTTATCTACGTGAAGGAAATAGAGATGCATGCTACAACCCAACCACTATCATAAACAGCAAAAGAGGTATACCGATATTTAATCCACAACAAAGACTAGCAAGGTGGGCAGAATACTTTCAAGAACTACTTAACCCCACACATAACATAGCATACCTCACCTTTGTGCCTAAAAACCAGTTACAGCAAGAACCAAATGTCAAGCCTGCAGAAGTCAAAGTAGTTATACAGAAAAGTCCTAAAAACAAATCACCAGGTCTGTGGGGAAACAGGAGTTAAATGGTTAATAAGACTTTTTAATAAAGCATGGGAAGAAAGAAAAGTCCCAGATGATTGGCAACAGGCAATAATAGTACCAATACTGAAAACTAAAGGCAATATGAGAGAGTGCGAAACATACAGAGGTATATCACTCCTGAGCCATATAGGCAAAATGTATGCAAAACTATTGGAAGAAAGAGCTAGACCAATAGTTGAACAACAGTTAAGCAAAGTACAATTCGGTTTTCGGAAAGGTAAAAGTTGCACTGATGCATTATTTACACTTAGACAAATATGTGAAAAAACTATCGAAGATAGTGACCAGCAGAATATTGTGTGTGTAGATCAGGAAAAGGCTTTCGACAGAGTAGACAAATTACGTGACAAGCGCAGAACGTTTCAGGGCAGGAAAAAAAGCTGGGAGCAGCCACCGTGGTGGAGTTTCGAGGTGGAGAAGGCTTGGGTGGATAAACGTAGTGCTGTAAGGAGATGGCAAAATGCCAAGAAGAACAGAGCTGGTCATCCTAGTCCCTGCTTGCACTTAGAAAGAGAGATGCACACAAAAGTAAGCTATTTAAAAAAAAAACTGGTCAAGGTGGTTAAAAGCGAAAAATGGGCAGAGGTGTGTCAAAGAGTAAGCACAGACAAGTCACTGAAATTGTTCTGGCGACTACATAAAAGCATGAGTGGTGTAGTCAAGAATAAGAGCATTTCTGACTTCCAAGGTGTTGACCTCATCTGGCAGAGGACTGACGAGGACAAGGGCAAAGCCCTCTTTGAACGCTACCTTAAGCAGAGCAACCAGACAGACATGGGAGGCCGAAATCTGGCCAAGGAGGTCACCTCAGACAGATGCAAGGCCCAGAACACTTCGGATGAAGACACAGTGACAGTGAAAGAAATCAAGGCTGTGCTTCGACGATCAAAAAACAGTGCTCCAGGTCCTGATGGCATAAGATACGACGACATAAATAGGTGTACCGACAATGAGCTAGAGAAACTAGCAGACATGTACAACAACAGTATAGGGAGTGCTAGCATCAAGGAGGAATGGTTACACAGCTATCTGATTCCCTTGCCGAAGCCTGACAAAGACCACAAAAAAATTCAGGGATATCGAATTATAACCATGCAGAATACAATAGGCAAGCTGCTGGAGAAGGTAATTGCCAGGAAAATATCAAGCCAACTAGAGAGGCAAGGTGTTTTCCCACCTACCCTGGGTGGGTACCATCCAAAAGGAGAAACCTGGACCAATGCAGCAGTCTTTGCCCATGATGTCTATGAAGGTTTCCACTCAGGCACTGAAACCGTTGCTGCAGCGATCGATCTTGAGGACGCATACAACAGAGTACCACTGGATTTTTTAATGTTTCAGCTTCTTGAACTAAACGTAAGTCCATTCCTCCTTAGTTGGATCGCTGCAGCCCTCTTCCAACGGAAAGTAGTTTTTAGATGTGGCAGTTGGACTTCGGAACCAACAACAATATATCCTGGCCTACCACAGGGGTCACCATTATCTCCGGTACTGTTCAACGCCTACACAGTGAGAATCACCAGTGAGCAGATCACTGGACCTGGCAGGACATTGTCATATGCCGTGATGTTTTAGTGTATCGTCAGGGTAAGGATAGAGAGGAGGTTGCTGTGGAACTACAAACCGAACTCAATCGCATAAGTACTTGGTGTGATGAAGCTGGGGCAATGGTCAACCCAACAAAGGCAACAGTGACTTGGTTCTCGTTGAATAATCATATTGTCAACAATCCAACACCAACTGTAATGTTGTGTTCAGAGACGGTGGAAAGAACGCAGGCAATGAATTACCTGGGTTTACGGTTTGATCGAAGCCTTGCTTATAATGTGCACATAGACCAGGTGATAACAAAGGCCAAGCGGGGCTTGGCAGCGATGCGGGTGATGGCGGCAGCAAACTGTGAGCAGCGCCATCTATGTCTTCTGTACGAGGGGCTGGTCATGTCTGTTTTGGAGTATGCAATGGCAATCCTGACTCTCAGCCATAAGCAGATAGAAAGGATGGAAAGGATACAGAATGAAGCTATGCGCATTATTATTGGATGTACAAGAGATACAGCATGCAGGGCGATGCGCTACCTTCTTGATTTTCCAACCATTGAAGAGAGAATACAAGTTTGCAGGGCACGCACCTACCTCAGAATTAACGCAAACACACAACATCCACTGCATAGTGAAATTAGGAAGGTGAAGGGCAGCAGGTTAAAAAGAGGACGGTCGTGGATGGGTCAAGCCGAAGACATTCTTCAACAGGTGTGTTCACTTGAAGACTTAGAACCTGGCGAGGAGTGGGTGCAAGTGCCAACAGACTTCTGCACATCCTTTTCAGTTTGCATCCAACTAGATAGAAAATGCAGACAAGAAAATCCGGCTGCTGTTGAGCCTGAAGTACAAGCGTTGATTTTCGAGAATTCGCTAGACGGTGACGCGGTCATCTACACAGATGGGTCGGTCGTCCGACATGTGAGAAGCTCATGGGCCTTTACAGCTCGGGCCGGAGGGAGAATTGTGAAGGAGGACTCTGGTGCTTTCACCACAAGTAGCCTGACCATGGAAGTCATGGCAGTAAGTAAAGCAATAACATGGCTCGAGACACAGACATTCACTAGGGCTTGTTTCCTTAGCGACTCAATGAACATGATCAAGAGGATAGAGGAGGGGTCGATCTGAAGAGAATGGTTGCTGCCTCTGAAGCGGTCTCGGCTGGCAAAGATTAGTTTCATCTTCGTGCCAGGGCATGCGGGAGTACAAGGAAATGAGCGGGCTGACAAGCTCGCAGGTGAGGCTACTGTGGAGGGCGGACGCGCCATGGACCAGGCTGACATTCTGAATGTTCTACGTGAAGTGAGACTTTTGCGAGAACCAAGTGATGACTGTGAATCTACAACAATGGCCAGACTGCGAGAGCAGCAAATTAAAAGAGGGGTGGCCAAACAAGAACACTACGCAGGAAGCCAAAGAAGATTGATAAACCAACACAGAACTGGCGTCGTTAGCCGCTACACGCTGCGGGATTTGCTGAGGAGGGGATCCGAGCACTTATGGACTGAATGGTTCGATGTGCAACGAGGATGATCTGTCGACTAACTAACTAACTAACTAACTAACTAAATTATGGACCATCCTTGAAGACTATGGGATACAAGGGCAACTGCTAGAAAACATCATAGCCATGTACCACTCGAGCCGAAATGCAGTAAGAACACAAGAAGGTATTTCAGATATGTTCACAGTCAATACAGGAGTGAGACAGGGATGTGTGCTTCCGCCCCCCCCCCCCCCCTTGCTATATAATATCTACATGGACAGAATTTCCATAGAAGCAAGTCTCGACAGAACAGATTCAGAAAATGTAGAACTCTTTATTTCAGATGAAACAACTGATCCTCAAGAAATAAATGAACTTCTATTTGCAGACGATCAGTGCCTGTTTTATAGCGACGAGGGCAGACTGCAAAATCATATTAATAATCTGAGTTCAACATGCAGGAGATACAATACGCGCCAAAATACAGCCAAAAACCGAAGTAATGTGCGTTAGCTGATCGCCGGGCCCACTAAGTACACAGATAAATAGCACAACTCTTAAACAAGTTAAAGAATTCAAATATATTGGAAGTATGATCACAGAAGATGGCAGATTGGACAGAGAAATCAAAATCAGATGTCAAAAAGCTAGTTCACTTACAAATCACCTATCACCCTTACTGAAACATCCAAATATACCCATGTCCGCAAAACGACAGATAATAAACAGCATATTCACACCAACACAATGCTGCCAGTCTCAAACCTGGACTTTATCCAAATTACACCTTCGCAAAATCAACACCTGCGAAATAAGATGCCTGAGGAGAGCTGCCAACTTAACAATCCGAGACCGAGTAAGAAATGCTATTATCACACAGATTGTGGGATCAACACCTTGTGCCACATTTATTGAAAGACAGAAGATCAAGTGGTTTGGCCATGTCGTTAGAATGCAACACCAGCAACTACCATCACTGGTCTTACATCAAAGATAATCTGCGACGAGACCACGAGGATGTCCAAGAAGAAAATGGATTGACGACATCAAAGACATTGTACAACCACACGGAATGACACTATCCAGTGCCGCCCATCGGCGCTGGAGCGCAAGTTATTCCTCCCCACGACGCTTGACGGCAGAAGTGGAATATGATGATGATGATGATGATGATGATGATGATGATGATAATGATGTTGATTATGATGATGATGATGACTATGATGATGATGATGATGATGATGCTGATGATGATGATGATGATGATGATGATGATGATGATGATGATGATGGTGAGGATGATGATGATGATGATGATGATGATGATGATGATGATGATGATGATGATGATGATGATGATGATGATGATGATGATGATGATGATGATGATGATGATGATGATGATGATGATGATGATGATGATGATGAAGGACACAGCGAATGCCAACACATCACTGTCTTGATAATACTCTTGAAAGAACAAAGGTTAGGGCAAAAAAGGTACGACAGTATATGTGAGCAGCCAGGGCCCACAAGCCTTGGAAGGCAATCAACATATGGGAGGATGAATCCAGAAAAGAAATCTCAACCGCCGAAGTAGGAAGATGTTGGCCTAAGTATTACAGCACTAGAAAGTGGACACCTACGTACTAGAATGAATGTCATGGACCAACGATGGTAAGCGTTGATCGCAGAAAAAGAAACAGAAGAAATGTGCACCGAATATTACACAGTACCACAAAGCCATATACAGTAAATTAATACGTCTCTTTTGGTGTAGAAGAGAAGACCTGGCTACGGTGATAACTGCCACTATATATGTATGTATATATATATATATATATATATATATATATATATATATATATATATATATATATATATATATATATATATATATATATATATATATATATATATATATATATATGCATGTTTTATTTTTTTATATTATCTTTAGACAAAGTCTATAGTTCTTTTTGTTAGCGCCCAATGTTGGACGGCGCTCACAAAACCCGACACCCGCTTCGGGCGGGGGTTGCAGCTGGAAAGTTACAACCCTGATCCTTGTGCTAAGAAATATCTAAAGCTAAATGTTATGGCATGCCAGACCTTAATGAGCTACTGGTCTAGGAGCGAAACTCCTAGCCGACAGTTAGAGCATTGCTTTGCTGATACGGCAGCTTCTGCAGCTTGTCTTGTTACAGTCGTATTAGTGTTACCTTTCCTCTGGAGTAAACTAGGCAGGCCGAGAGAGGGAATCAGACTGCATGGGCAGCACGTAGTTTCTTCGATTCAGCCCAGGCTGTATGCTATTGTTGAAGAAAAATGTAACAAACTATGTCTGACAAGACGGCAAAGTGACAGAATCCTTTATAGGCATTAATTAATGTATGTAATGTAAACAAAGTATGCAGTCATTACACAATCAATTAAATAATTTTGCTGCATTTGACGTCTGGGTGTCTTCTTGAATTTGGTAAATATAAAAGAAAACACGGAACGCACCTTGTACATACACAGTGTTGTACGAAATAAAACCATATTAAAAGAAAAATATGTAATTACAATAATGGAAGGGGACGTAACTACATAATTTATATCAAGGGACAATAGTAACAGTACAATAACTGTATTAGATAATTTAAACAATTGTGTAATTATTTTAACTTTTTATAATTTTTTTAGAAGTTATTTAGGGAAAATTATAAACCCAGTAAAAAACTTATATAAATTTAAGGTACCTTCATAGTTTGAGATAAAATAATGACTTTAATTTAGAAATGTGAAAAGATTCTAACGCAATATTTCTATTAATCATCGAAATTGCAGTCAATGTTCCATCCTTTTAATGGTACTGATGGTATCTCATGAAATGGTTATAATAAATTTTTTTCCGGCTTGTTTTACAGGCCTAATAAAATTTGAAAAGCGTATTCTATATAGGACGTCGTAGTCTACTCTAGCATATTTTGGCTGTTTATGATATCTTAAGAATAATCAGGAATAAGGAAATTGAAGACACCTTAAGTGGATATATCGGCATTGAAGTAACCAGAAATAAGTCAACTATACCTAGTTGAAGTCAAAAATAGATACTTTAGTTTAGTTTGATAGCGTTGTTATGCCCCAGATTTATGTTTTGGTGTGGATTGCAATGCATTACTACTACAGTCATACCAAACCTCGCTGCCGCCTTTGGCGGATTAAGATTATCGAGTTGAAATATGTGGTGCAATGCAACCATAACTCCTTTAGTGAAACAGCACTCCTAACATTGGAATTTACATTTATGCTCCCTGGCTACAATCTACTGTTGATAGGATACAATAAGGGAGCAAACAAACTGGGATGTGAGGCTCATAAACCCAGGAAGGAAATTTATCTACGTGAAGAACACAGCGAATCCCAACACACCACTGTCTTGATAATACTCTTGAAAGAACAAAGGCTAGGGCAAAAAAGGTCCGACAGATAATGTGAGCAGCCAGAGCCCACAAGCCTTGGAAGGCAATGTACATATGGGAGGATGAATCCAGAAAAGAAATCTCAACCGTCGAAGTAGGAAGATGTTGGCCTAAGTATTACAGGACTAGAAAATGGACACCTACGCACTAGAATGAATGTTATGCACCAACGATGGTAAGCGTTGATCACAGAAAAAGAAACAGAAGAAATGTGCACCGAATATTACATAGTATCACAAATCCATTTTTTTTTTGATTCGCATATCCTTTACAGGACATCGCTGTCCACATCAGCATCTTTCAGCTGATCGTTGATTTCTTGGCAAGATTACGCTCAGTAGTTTGCCATTGCTTTCTGAGCGACCGGCTCACTACCCCGTGAGTTAGGACGCGGAGATAACCGCTAAACATTCTCGCGCAACGTCACGTTACTTATGAGAGTATACGAGATTACGGAGAATGTCGTATATCCTCTAGACAAGAGAGACCGGCACAAAGCCATATACAGTACATTAATACGTTTCTTTTGGTGTAGAAAAGAAGACTTGGCTACGGTGATAACTGCTCTTAAAGACACTATATATATATATATATATATATATATATATATATATATATATATATATATATATATATATATATATATATATATATATATATATATATATATATATATATGCATGTTTTATTTTTTTATATTATCCTTAGACAAAGTCTATAGTTCTTTTTGTTAGCGCCCAATGTTGGACGGCGCTCACAAAACCCGACACCCGCTTCGGGCGGGGGTTGCAGCTGGAAAGTTACAACCCTGATCCTTGTGCTAAGAAATATCTAAAGCTAAATGTTATGGCATGCCAGACCTTGGTCAGTCACTGGTCTAGGAGCGAAGCTCCTAACCGACAGTTAGAGCATTCCTTTGCTGATCTGGCAGCTTCTGCAGCTTGTCTTGTTACAGTCGTATTGGTGTTACCTTTCCTCTGGAGTAAACTAGGCAGACCGAGAGAGGGAATCAGACTGCATGGACAACACGTAGTTTCTTCAGTTCAGCCCAGGCTTTATGCTATTGTTGAAGAAAAATGTAACAAACTATGTCAGTCAAGACGGCAAAGTGACAGAAACCTTTATAGGCATTAATTAATGAATGTAATGTAACAACAAGTATGCAGTCATTACACAATCAATTAGATAATCTTGCTGCATTTGACGTCTGGGTGACTTCTTGTATTTTGTAAATGTAAAAGAAAACACGGAACGCACCTTGTACAAACACAGAGTTGTAAGAAATAAAACCTTATTAAAAGAAAAATATGTAATTACAATAGTGGGAAGGGACGTAACTACATAAGTTATTTCAAGGGACAATAGTGACAGTAGAATAACTGTATTAGGTAATTTAAATAATTGTGTAATTTTCTTGACCTTTTATATATTTTTTTATAGAAGTTATCTACAGAAAATTATAGAGAAGTAGACATCTGATATAACTTTCAGGTATCTTCATAGTTTGAGATAAAATAGTGACTTTATTTCAGAAATGTGAAAAGATTCTAACGCAATTTTTCTATTCATCATCGAAATAGCAGTCAATGTTCCATCCTTTTAATGGTACCATTCAGATAATAAAAATGTTAATAATAAATTTTTTTTCCGGCTTGTTTTACAGGCCATGTAAAATTTGAAAAGCATATTCTATATAGGACGTCGTAGTCTACTCTAGCATATGTTGGCTGTTTATGATATCTTAGGAATACTCAGGAATACGGAAATTGAAGACACCTAAAGTAGATATATCGGCATTGAAATAACCAGAAATAAGTCAACTATACCTAGTTGAAGTCAAAAATAGATACTTTAGTTTAGTTTAGGTTAGTTTGATAGCGTTGTTATGCCCCAGATTTATGTTTTGGTGTGGATTGCAATGCATTACTACTACAGTCATACCAAACCTCGCTGCCGCCTTTGGCGAATTAAGATTATCGAGTTGAAATATGTGGTGCAATGCAACCGTAACTCCTTTAGTGAAACAGCACTCCTAACATTGGAATTTACATTTATGCTCCCTGGCTACAATCTACTGTTGATAGGATACAATAAGGGAGCAAACAAACTGGAATGTGAGGCTCATAAACCCAGGAAGGAAATTTATCTACGTGAAGGACACAGCGAATCCCAACACACCACTGTCTTGATATTACTCTTGAAAGAACAAAGGCTAGGGAAAAAAGGTACGACAGAAAATGTGAGCAGCCAGAGCCCACAGGCCTTGAAATTCAATCTACATATGGGAGGATGAATCCAGAAAAAAAATCTCAACCGTCGAAGTAGGAAGATGTTGGCCTATGTATTACATGACTAGAAAGTGGACACCTTCGCACTAGAATGAATGTCATGCATCAACGATGGTAGCGTTGATCGCAGAAAAGGAAATAGAAGAAATGTGCACTGAATATTACACAGTATCACAAAGCCATATACAGTATATTAATACGTCTCTTTTGGTGTAGAAGAGAAGACTTGGCTACCGTGATACCTGCTCTTAAAGCCACACGTTCAATCCCATGTAATTTAAATACACTGAATTTCTTTTCATCATCATCATGTGCCATGTCGGTAAGCGTGGGCGGTCATGTTTCGCCATCTTACACGATCACCAGAATCGTGGATCAGCTCTGTCTTCTTGTACTGACCTTGCTATATAGTCAAGCCATACTGATATTTACTTCTCTGCCATCTCCTTGTTCTTTTCCCCCCAATCTTGCCAGTTGCCATCAAGTTCTATAGTTTATTTCTTCTCATAATGTGGCCAAAAATATGACTGTGTAAGTCTAATTTCTCTAATCAGTTTGCGGTTTTCATTTGCCTCTTCCAGGACTTGCTATTTGGTTTTTCTGTCTGTCCATGGTATTCTTTGCATTTTCCTCAGACACCACATTTCTACTGCCATTAGATGTTTTTCATCTTGTCTGCTCATCGTATCCACAGTTCACATCCATACACAAATGCATGTTCTATGTGGAACTTCAACACTCTTTTTCTCGTTGCAATTAGTCAGAATGTTTTCAGTTTTGCAAAAGGTTACCTTTGCCATAGCGATTCTTGTTCTAATTCTCTTCAAGACACCTCCCATCAGATGTTATGACTGTTCCGAGAGAGTTGTACCAATTCACTTGTTTAAGACTATTACCATTTATCCTTATATTATTATGTTCTATTTCTTTCTTCTGAGAGACGACCATAATCTATGTCTTCTTACAATTTAATTTTAACCCTAGTTGTTCATTGTGTACAATAACTGTATCTACTAAATGTTGAAGATCCTGTTCATTGTCTGCAATCAATACTTTATCATTCGCATATCTAATGTTATTGATGTTGTCACCCACATTGGTGATTCCTTTCATATCTTCCACATTTATACATATATTTTCACTGTATAGGGAAAACAGATGTGGTGACATTACACATCCCTGTGGCACACGCCTCTTTAAAGATTTTGTTGTTATTGTTGTTGTTGTTTGTCCATCAAGAATGATGATGACCATTCATTTCATACAGTGGTGTTGAAAGTATGGAGCCGTGAGTTCTAAGATGGCTGATGAGGCTTATTTTGGCTCGAAATGTTCTTTAACAATGTGGACAAAGAATGCTTGACGTTTCTGGAGGAGGATTTCCTGCAGTGGTTTTTCTGTCCTGCGTTTTCTTCACAGCTCCTGCAGTACTGGTTGCCTCACACGTAACTGCACCCTTGCGTAATGATGCACACCACGAATTTGGTCTCTGGCTGCAGTCTCCCAGGTATCATGATGAATTCCAAAAGCATTCAGTGAGATTTTCAAATTGTCTTTAAAGCGTTTCCTCTTTCCACCGTGGGAGCGTTTACCACAATGCAATTCGCTGTAAAAAAATTCGTTTTGGGAGCCTGTGATCTGGCAAGCGAGTTAAGTTACCAGCCCAGCGAATCTGATTCTTTATTAATATAGTGTGGATACTGGGCATGGACGCTCTTTCTAGGACTTCAGTGTCTGGGATCTTGTCTTGCCATTTAATCTTCAGTAGCTTCCTAAGGCAGACTGTGTGGAAGTGTTTAATTTCCTAGCGGGTCGCTGATAAACAGCCCAGGTTTCACAAGCATATAGCAGTGTGGATAATACAACTGCTTTGTAGAATTTCAGCTTTAGTTGCAGGTTTATTCATTTCTGTCCCATACATTCTTGTACAGTCTGCCAAAGGCCGCGCTGGCCTTGGAGATTCTTGCATTCACTTCTTCATCAATTGTGGCAGCTTGTGACACAGTGTTGCCAAGATAGGTGAATTTGTCCACACCACTTAGACTATGACCATTCACTTTGATATTCGGCACAGTGTGATTATTCCTTGGGGCTGGCTGGTACATAACTACAGTCTTCTCCAAGTTGATATTGAACATAAAGTTGGTACAGGCATGTGAGAAAGCTGAAACATTGTGTTGCATGTCAGCTTCTGAGTTGGCATATAGAGCGCAATCATCAGCAAACAGGAGCTCTCTGACGGTGCCGCTGTTAATTTTTGTTTTAGCTTTCAGCCTTCTGAGAATGAATAACTTTCCATCCATGCGGTAGTTGATGTCTATTCCAATGTTGTTGTTCTCGAAGGCATTCGTCAACATAGAAGAAAACATGAGGCTGAACAGTGTTGGTGACAGGACACATCCTTGCTTCATCCCATTGGTGACAGGAAAGGGCGCAGACAGTTCACCATTTTCTTGTACTCTTGCCTGCATACCATCATGAAATAGCCGTACTATTTGGACAAACTTTCGTGGACCTCCATATCCAACAGTGTGTGTATCAATCAAGTGTACAAATGAATTACAATATAAGTGGATACGCAGAAAAATTATTAATTACATCGATTATGAATGCGCTTTTGATGTCCCGTGCCTCGATTACGTAACTAACTCTAGTAAGTAATGCTAAATGGAACAAGTTGTAGGCGAGGTGAATTATCACCCTGTATAAGTCTGTAGCAACCTGCCATATGTGACTGTTTCATGTCTTTTGTAGACCCTCGGTTTCCACACAGTTAACATTCTCCCCCATGTGCCACAGCCCTGCTCCAGTATCTATTTCAAGCTAACTTTATTGTTGTCCTCTAAATTAATTTGTATCCCCTAAATCACAACCGGCGCTGTGGCAAAGGACTTACGAATGCAATTCGTAATCCCGAATACCGCGTTCGAAAAACCGGAAGCAGACCGCCTTGCACTGGTTTTCATACAGTGGTATGAGTGCCAGTCGGTCAGAAAGCAATGAATGTATACTTGCCAAAAAATAACAAACTGTTTGGAAGCATACACCCTTGCGATGGTTCTCATTCAGTGGTATGAGTGCCTGTTGTTCAGAAAGCAATGGCCAACTACTGAATGTAAACTTGCCAAGAAATCACAAACAGCCAAAAACGCCGTGGTTGACTGTAAATGATATGCAACTAATCAATTTGCAGATAATACATACTGCATTAGGGATATCAAGTGCTAACTTGTATACATACTTCTTTTTTTTTTTGCATATCCTATTTACAGGACATCGCTGTCAACACCAACATTGTACTGCTGTTGTTGATGTCATGGCAAGTTTACGTTCAGTAGCTTACCATTGCTTTCTGAACGATAGGCTCTCAGACAAACACGTTAAAACGCAGCACCACGCAGTCTGCTGCCAAATCGGTCGCAGCTGTGTTTCGAATGCAGGTAAACGAGCTCACGAAATGTGTCCGCAAGTCCTTTACCACGGAGACCGGCTTATACATACTAGATATTAGTAATGTGAGGTGAATAAAATTTGGTGGAACTGCGGTAAAGTTGTGAAAATGTAAACAATTTAAAATAACCCAAAGTAATGCAGCTTTATAACATAACAGAACTGTTTGTATCGTAATTATGTTATGTAAATCTGCATTTTTTTGGTTCGCATATCCTTTACAGGACATCGCTGTCAACATCAGCATCTTTCAGTTGTTTGTTGATTTCTTGGCAAGATTACGCTCAGGAGTTTGCCATTGCTTTCTGAACTCCATTACTTTGTGTAATATGAGGTGGGGCTACTAGTTTCCTTTCTTGTCGCCATTGATCCTCAGAACATTCCCTGACACGCATTTAAAAGCGAAAAACAAACAAACAAACATGTCCCGTAGCAAGACGCTGCTATGATCTGTGATGTGATATGGTGATCACATTTTGTAGGCCTGAAGCGCGGACAGATAGGTGATCAGACTTTCCTTTACTTAGCAGGCGACGAGTCTGGACATCAAACCGTCGTCCCCTATCACTCATGCCATTATCTGCGTAGCTGGCTACCAACTACACTATCGCTGGTACTCATGTACCTTCATGTGTTCGAATCACCCCCGTCGATGACGGGTTTGCTTTAATCGACATGAACAACAGGCCGACACGGTCTAAAAATACGTACCAGGAAATTATTTAGAAAGGAAAGACGTCTGGCATTATAGTGACCACATGAACTATCCAGCCATGGTTGATCTAAAGTATAGGACTTGCACCATATACCCATTAGGCTTCGTGGAGTGAAAAGTGACCTTTCACTTGATGGACTTTACATCTGCCCAGCTGGACTGACCCCACATCCCTATTGTTGAGGACGTATTCCTATCTTGCCATTTCTGGTGACTAATCTCTTCATGCCGTTCTCCGTGGCATAGGCCTTATGGACGCGATTCGTAAGCCCGCTTACCCGCGTTCGTAACACAGCTCCTACTGATTAGCAGACCGAGTTGCGCTGGGTTTTAACGACTTGGTATCTGAGCTGGTCGTTCTGAAAACAATTGGAAACTATTAAACGTAAATTTGCCAAGACGTCAACAACAGCAGCAAAATGCTGGTGTTGAAAGCGATGTCCTTTAAAAAGGATATGCCAAAAAAAAATCTCTTCATGGTTGTAGTAAGCTTCATTAGTTACCCTATCAGAATCATCATCATCATCAAGTGTCATCTCCCCTTTGATGATTGGCTGTATTGAGACTATAACCATCCCGCCCTGTGTAATCTCAGCGCATTGTCACATAACGCTTCCGGTCCCTCTCTAAATGCTACCCACCCATGGGTAACGTTATCTTCCTCGTGTCAGCTTCCTCTCCATTTCTACCTCCAGAAAGATCCCTTGACTAGTAATTTTATACAATACAGTAACAAAAAGGTAAAGGTAGCCCCATAGCAGCTACTGCCGCTAGGGTGTGAATTATTAGGCCGTCACATACTCTATGTCACGATATATGAGTTGAAGTAGTCAGTTACCTTCCTCGTCGCATGTCCTTCCCAGACAATTCTGAAGATTGACTGATACCCATTTTTATAAGGTTGGGTCCACTCAAGAGCCGTAATGTTAGGAAAATGTCATCCTGCAGCTGCATGGAATTCAACCGGGACTATTTTTTGT
>JACEFZ010008741.1:0-45000 GCA_014155875.1 Cepaea nemoralis
TGGTACATTTCTCATCTTATATATGGTACATTTCTCATCTTATATATAAATTAGGATCTCCGTCTGTCTGTCTGTCTGTATGTATGTATGTATGTCCTTTATTGCTTCGCGAACGGCCCATCCGATTGAGATGAAATTTTCTACACGCCTTCCTTTCATTCCAGCGCTGCCAACTGTGATATTTTGTTAGTGTGAAATCGCCTGCTTACTCAGTATTATTTCATTTTTCATTTTTCATTATAATTTCATATATCTCAGGGGACCTAACTCTGTAAAAGTTATTTCAAGGGGCATAACTTTTCTGTATAACTTATAGTCATATTGTGGCATCGTTTTCAAAGATTTATAAACTCTTTGTCCATAGTTATGTACCGGCATATGAGTTATAATAAATAATGATACAATCTGTAAGGCATTTTCAAAGTTTTCATAAAAATAATGCACAATGCATAACATTGTAACTCATCTTTTTTTGCTTAAGAAGTTACTGTAGTCATGCAGGTGATTAGAAAGAGTTTTCATTAAAAATAATGGATGGTGTGTGGAAGGACATTCTTTTAAGTTACTTTTTTTGTTGTATGAATTTAATGAGAACTTATATGACTACTTATATGAATTAAATGAGATGCTCCCCACCAGGGACTGGGCGAAGCCGGACAGGGTCAGGCAGACAGATAGACAGACAGACAGACAGATAGACAGTCGGGAACAGGAACTTATATGACTACTTATATAAATTAAATGAGATGCTTCACACCAGGAGCTGGGCGATGCCGGGCCGGGTCAGACAGACAGACAGACAGACAGACAGATAGTCGGTAACGGGAACGGGAACTTATATGACTACTTATATGAATTAAATGAGATGCTCCCCACCAGGGACTGGGCGAAGCCGGGCAGGGTCAGGCAGACAGATAGACAGACAGATAGACAGACAGATAGACAGTCGGGAACGGGAACTTATATGACTACTTATATGAATTAAATGAGATTCTCCACACCAGGAGCTGGGCGAAGCCGGGCAGGGTCAGCTAGTCTTATATATAAAAGGCGATCTCCGTCTGTCTGTCTGCATGTTCATATGTCCTTTATGCGCTCGCGAACGGCCCATCCGATTGAGATGAAATTTTCTACACGTCTTCCTTTCATTCTAGCGCAGCCAACTGTCATATTTTTTTAGTGTGAAATCGGCTGCTTACCCAATATTATTTAATTTTCATTTTTCATTATAATTTCATATATCTCAGGGGACCTAACTCTGTAAAAGTTATTTCAAGGGGAATAACTTATCTGTATAACTTATAGTCATATTGTGGCATCGTTTTCAAAGATTTATAAACTCTGTGTCTATAGTTATGTACCGGCATATGAGTTATAATAAATAATGATACAATCTTTAAGGCATTTTCAAAGTTTTCATAAAAATAATGCACAATGCATAACATTGTAACTCATCTTTTTATGCTTAAGAAGTTACTGTAGTCATGCAGGTGATTAGAAAGAGTTTTCATTAAAAATAATGGATGGTGTGTGGAAGGACATTCTTTTAAGTTACTTTTTTTGTTGTATGAATTTAATGAGACGCTACCCGCCAGGAGCTGGGCGAAGCCACGCCGGGTCAGATAGATAGACAGACCCACCTTTTCGCTGCAGTTGTCTACTCCTCCTTTTCCTTCTTCTGCTGATGCTGCTGCCGCCGCTCCATTTACCCAAGTTAATTGTTGGGGAAGATGTAAAGATCTTTCAAGTGCTCTTTCTAATGCTTTTTGTAAGTTGGTCTTCGTTTATCTAAGGTTGTTCTAACTGCAACCAATAAATGATTAGACAGACAGGCAGACAGACAGACAGACAGAGAGGGAGGGACGGACAGACAGACAGACAGACAGACAGACAGACAGACAGACAGACAGACAGACAGACAGACAGACAGACAGTCGGGAACGGGAACTTATATGACTACTTATATGAATTAAATGAGATGCTCGCCATCAAGGGCTGGGCGAGGCCGGGCCGGATCAGACAGACAGACAGACAGAAAGACAGACATAAAGACAGACAGACAGACAGATAGATAGTCGGGAACGGGAACGGGAGCTTATATGACTACTTATATGAATTAAATGAGATGCTCCACACCAGGAGTTGGGCGATGCCGGGCCGGGTCAGACAGACAGACAGACAGAAAGACAGACATAAAGACAGACAGAAAGACAGACAGACAGACATACATACATACAGACAGACAGACAGACAGACAGACAGACAGACAGACAGACAGACAGACAGACAGACAGACAGACAGACAGTCGGTAACGGGAACGAGAAATTATATGACTACTTATATGAATTAAATGAGATGCTCCCCACCAGGGACTGGGCGAAGCCGGGCCGGGTCAGCTAGTCTATTTATAAACCCAAACCAGTTGTATGCGTCACAACATTGAATTTATATTTCTTCACTATGCACACCTAATTGTTTTTAGCTAGTACGGCAGGTTTATTTATATCTTTACTTAACTGTGCTATGCAAAGTCATTAATGTTCTTAATCTTATAATGCTGGTGCATTACCCGTGGTAAATGAAAGCAACGGTTGATATTATTCAACTGTTTTGCATTTCAATCTAGTATGACTTGCAATGTATGTTTACTTATCTTTATCTACCTTGTTTTTTGTTCTCATGGTTGAGTTGCTGGAAATAAGTACATACATATATATGAATGAATTAAATTTTCATGCAGGGCTTTTCACCCTTAGTTGTATTCACATCTAAGTCAGGTTTTAGTCAGATATAACTGAACTACTATGTGACAGCCAGTAGACGGTACTACTTGCTTTCTGTTTGTACCGAGTCTTGGACGACACCCACCAAACCCGACACCCAACATTGTCCCAACGGCTTGGGGTGAAGGACCGCATTTGTGGGTGAGGGGGGTACAAGGCTTACCCTAGTGCCAGGAAATGCAACCTAAAGACTAAATGTCATGGCAGGACAGATCAGACCCTAAGCCTTGGTAGGCAACTGGTCTAGGGTGGAAGCTCCGACAGGTGGATAGTTAGCGCATTACTTTGCTGATCCGGCAGCTTCTACAGCTTGTCTTGTTCCAGGCATGTTAGAGTTACCTTTCCTCTGAAGTGAATTATGCAGACTGCGAGAGGGATAAGGCTGAATATGCAATACATGGTCTCTAAATTCAGCCCAGGCTTTGTGTTGTGGAGTCCATTTATTTTTGTCTGCCCCAATATAAAATTCCATATCTCAGTAACCAGCTGAGAGAATATGATGACATTTAGTACCCAACAAAAAAATTTTTGTTCTGGAGATTGTGCAGCAGATTTCAAAGTTTGTTTATATGCGGTATATAATTTACGGGACAGAGATGAAGTGCACATTATTAGAAGTATTACATCTTCACGAGGAAACATAAGCGTTCAATAGTAAATTTTCACGTTTTTCACGGGATTGGCCTTACGAAAAGAGCCTTGAGAAGTGAAACGGGGATTGTTCAGTGGTGTCGCAGTATCTTCAGAGGTATGTCATTAATGTAAGTCCTTTCATATAAGGCTTCACGTTTAGAAAGTACAAAGGAGGTAGAAATATCATTAGCGAGCAACCGCATTTAGAGCCACGAGAAGCAGATACCTACGTGAAATAAGGGAAATGCGCAAATAAAATTATGACATAGTGTATTTGGATGAAACCTGGATCAATGCGCACCACACAAGTGAAAAGGAATGGCAATCAGTGGACTGAAAGATAACGCGATATGTGCCCAGTAGTAAAGGACAGCGTTTCGTCATAGCCCTAGCTGGTAGTACTCAAAATGGTTTACTACAGAATGCTGGATTCGTGTTCGTATCAAAGCATACAGACAATACGGATTATCATAATGAGATGCATGGCAATGTATTTAGCGATTGGCTCGAGAATACAGTGCTTCTATCCCTAGATAGACCGTCTTGTCTAATTATGGACAATGCATCATGATTGATTGATTGATTGATTTAGGAATCGACATCACAGCATTCGGGGCATTCCCATAAGCGCCCCATCCCCATCCTCAGCAGCCAGCGAAGAGTTCCAACACTAATAGTACCAGTAGAAATCTGATTATAAGTCCGTCTCGCCTTTCCTTTGAGAGCTGAGCGTCGGCCAGATCCCTTCGTCACTCCTCGTTGTCTCATTCTTGCCAGACCATGGTAATCCATTTGCTCCTCCGAGGTGTGCACGTGCTCCCACAAGGCCGCAACCGCAATGTTTGCAGGTCCTAAACATTACAGCATCAGCACAATGTCAATGGCAACAGTTTGTATTTCACAGTGATGAATTTTCAATTCCGCAAGCCCTCAGCGGTGACAAACAACTGGTATTGAAACAAACAAACAAACAAACAAACACACTAAACGCATTGAATACCAACAGAAGCGTAATATTGCGGTGGAAACTGACATATTGTGGCATAACAAGAAACGTGAGAGCAAACACCTTGTCAAATTAGGGGACAACACACGTGCATACGAATCAATCTATAAACTTCAATGAAAAGAGGAACAACATCTTGGTCGTTAAGAAGAAAGCCCACTACAGAGACACTGACAACTATTTTCATAGTACAAAACAGGTAATCATGTTCCGTCTCTGAACGGTAAACAGCACAGTAGACAATCATTCACGAAGACTCAAAGCGGGTCTGTCACCCATGTGTACGTGTGAACAAACTACACAGACAGCTGAACAAATTCTTACATATGGACACATGATGACTAAATTGCGGTATCATTTCTGGTCACTCCATACGCACATTAACGCAGAGCTATTTGGAAGCTTTCACGAACTCAATATAAAAAGCTAAATGCATTCTAGTAACATAAATACTTGTGTACAATTATTAACCAGCAGCTGAAGAAACAAGAAGGAAATGAAGATAAAGGTAAGAAATATATTCCTTCTACTTTCCTGTCAATTTACACATTATTTACCCCATGCCTCTGTAAATTCTCTGTCTTTACTAATATTACACATTCCACCCCTCTCTGGAGTCTCCGTGGTGAAGTGGTCAAGCCGTCTGACTCGGGCTCCAAAGGTTGTATGTTCGATTCCTTCATTTCACGAGCGCATTTTTCGGAGACTCCCGAGGGTCTTCGCTGGAGCTACGGAGTTCGTGATTTGTGCGACGCTTTCCGCCCTGCGGAAAGAGACTGAGCCATATGGGATAAAAACCCGGTGCAATGCAGTCGACCCTGTCGACTTTTAAGCTACTTTTATATTGCACCCACTCCCATACGAATCTGGCTACGCCTTATACTTGTGTCCTTACCAGAAATAACGTGGTTTACTGTAAGACTAGTTTGTTAGCGTGAATTCACTACATTTTCCCCAAAACATCGCTTTCGATGACTTAGGTTACTTTTAGACCTATCAAAGACATATTACTATTACTTGGGTGAGGGTAAATATAAGACGGCAGGAAAAATTTCATAACGATGCAACAGACAGTTTTCAGAATAATTGATCGTGAATGATGGCATTAATTTTCGGACAGATTATAGTTAGTTAGTCGTGGTTCCAACTTCACGTCAACGGGTCGTCCCCATATTGCTCCGTTCCTGTGCCAGTGAATATCACACAAAATGCTCCTCACTGCCCGATGTGAACAATGGAATAGACAGGAGTATCGGCAAGCCAACAGCCCGCACAGGTACACTGTGCATAATGCAGCCGCCAGAATGCCAACACAAAAGTCCTCCATGAAAAATACAGTTTATCGTCGATGGAAACGGCAGTCACTTGAAAGACTTAATTTACCCGAGTTTTATCCCATATGGCTCGGTCTCTTTCCACAGGACGACCCGCCGAAAGCGCCGCACAAAGCACGAACTCCGTAGCTCCAGCGGCGACTCCCAGGAGTCTCCTGGAAAATGCACTCGTGAGCCGAAAAGGCAAACCAGTCAATCCAGCAACAGCCGGCCACCATCGTTCCGAACATGCAGTTCACGCTACAAACAACCGCGGACAGATGTAAAAGCATTCCACGCGAAACTCACAGCTCACAGTGTCGCGCCATGAACTCACTTAGTAGCAGGGCGGTAGAACCGTATCCTCCTTAGTCGCCTCTTACGACGTGCATGGTAGGCAACAGTGTTACTATTCTTTGCTCCCCCGTATGGGCCCTGGCAACACACGGGCGTGTGGAGAAGTATAACTCCATGTTAAAAACTATTGTCTATCAGGTCGGAACGGTATCTCTGTATTCACCTTCAGAGTAATTTATAACACGTGCTTGCGGTAAATATAATAGTTATATCTACTGATGGATTGTGTCTACAATATTGGTTGCCAATAGTAAACGGCCATTAACATATGTAACATATTGTCCAATGTTTAAGGGGGCCTAATCCACCGGAAGTCCAGAGAAACCAGTTGCCATCGGAAAGCTGACGTCCCTGTCAGTCCTCCAGTGGTGATTCCATACTGCCCGCTACCTAAGGGTCGTGAAATGGTATCACTTCATAATTATTAGACCACGCTAACTTTTCATCCCAGAAACACCATCTTAACCTGGGTAGTTTGCTGCTGATACTTCCTCTTCTTCTGCTCTCCTCTTTCGATCAGAGTGTGTTACACCTTGTTATGTACTGGATCATATCCGGTTTCAGCACTCATTCATGTACTTCCTCTACTCTTACTTACTCGGGTAAGTTTAATTACCTTTACAATTTTGCCATAGCAGTGACATTACGGTCTACTGTATGGGATATCCAACTGCCGTGTGATTTTTAACGCGCATAACTTGCATACGGGACCTCCTGTTTTTCGCCCTAATCCGAGAAGGCTAGGCCTCCGATCTCACTACCCCAGAGATCTGGGGCCAAGTGATATTACTATACACCCATCGTTCTATGAAACACTCAAAGCCTTATGCAGGGATCGAACCCGGTACATTCTGAGTCTGACGGGTGCTCCGTAACCTCTCAACCACGGATGCCCCGGTGGCTAATCCCATGCTACTGAGTTGTCTTCTCTTGGCAGACCCTGGGTACATGTGTAAGACCATTACATTCAGCACCAGGTGTTGTTGCTGAATACATCGGCCTCACAAATTGTTAACATTCTTATGCACAGCCACATCGTGTTATTTTATTCAACACTAAAAACCCCTTTCGCCTGTGTGTATAAATATTAAACTTGGCAAACGGTTTAATTTATGCTCCCGTTCTGAATGTATTTTCTGTCTTAAAAGTAGAAAGTGTTATGTAAATATGTATCAGCGTAGTTTTATGGCTGATTATTACATTGTGAAATAACTTCTCTTCCATTCTACCTGACAAGGAGGACGATTAATGCCGAACTGAGGCTATGAGGAATCATGTTTGGATCGATATCCAGCAGGAGAATGTTATGCATGTTTCATTGACTACCAGAATGGGTTTGACTACGTTCATCACCGTATCTTCTAGGCACGGCGAACAGTTTTTTTCCCCTGCTTGTTCGCTCTACTTTCCAGAGCAGTGTGACGCACCAAGTCATGCACCCCAAAATGTAGTGTCTACGACGTCGTCATGTATTTATCTAAGGTTTGCTTCCTCTAGACAGATTCCCTCCAAAGTAAGAGGCTATATCTACCCGCGAGTAGGTTTCATGTCCTAACAATTTTCTATGACAGACGCCTGAAGTCCTGCTTTTTGCGATTACTAACTGCCGTGGGATTTCTAATGTGGGGACTTGCATACGAAGCCTCCTGTTTTTCGCCCTTTTACGAGAGAGCTAAATGTCTGATCTACCCAAGTGATTAGGGGGCATGTAGTATCATTATATATGCATATGATCCGTGGAAAACACTATTAATCCTGTTCTGGGATGAGCCTTGTACATTATGAGCCAGTGATCTGTGTCACGGTTCCCAAGTTCTAGTCTTATAGTTGTTTTCTGAATAGATTTTCCATCCTTTGGCAGTTCTTCTGTCTCACGTATCTGCATATCCAATGTGTCTTCAATGTCCCTTGCCCATCTTTGTCCTAGTCGACGCTTGGCTCTGTTTGGATAAACTATACCTTCCGTAATAATTCTTTCACACACACATACACACACAACCACAAACACACACAGGCGCGAGCGAGCACGCACGCATTCGCGTGTATCACCATTGTTAATCAGAAATAGGGGAATTCACCTCCTTGTCTTATTTAAATGAGCAGACAAGCTGTAAAACCTCTAGTGGCAGTGTAAATGTGGTTTCTGAGGGAAATGCAAAGAATACCATGGACACTAGAAAAACCAATGACCAAGTCCTATAAGAAGCAAATGAAAACCGTAAACTGATTAGAGAAATTAGACGCAGACAATCACAATTTTTGGGCACGTTATGAGATTAAATGAACTAGAGAACTTGGTAACAACTGGCAAGATTTACGGGGAAAAGAACAAGGGGAAGGCAGAGAAGTAAGTATTTGGATGGCTTGACGACATGGCATGGTCGAGACAATAACACAAAGATGATTCGCGACTCTGTTGATTGTGTAAGATGGCAAAACATGACCGCCGACGCTTTTGGCATAGCACATGATGATGGTAACGTCTTATTGCCTATGTTAACTGTGGTTTGTCAAGGATCAACGTCGGTATTTTGGAGTCTCCACGGTGAAGTGATTCATGCGTAGCTTCTTCTCAGGCAGGCAGGCGGACGGACATGCATTCAGGCGGTCGGGTGGGCAGGCAGGCAGGCGGTCGGGCAGGCTGGCGGTCGGGTGGGCAGGCAGGCGGTCGGTGGGAAGGTGGTAAGGTGAGCGAGCGGGCAGGCAGGTTGGCAGGCGGGTGGGCAGGTAGGCAGGAAGGCAGGCAGACAAGTAGACAGGCAGTTAGGCAGACAGGCAGGTAAGTAGAAAGACAGACATGCAGGTAGGCAGACAGGCAGGTAGACATACAGGCAGGGAGGTGGACAGGCAGGCAGACTTACATTCACACACACACACACACACACACACACACACACACACACACACCCACAAACCTGTCTGTTTGCCTACATACACGAGCAAAGTAGTGTTAAGTTTTCTTGACATGTTGCTATGCATAAGCCATGTTCCTTTAATGTTCAGATCTGGTAGAACGTCAGTATTTTCCCTTTCCCTTTCGTTAACTGTCATTTCCTGCCTATAGTACAGGGGGGACTTGAGCCAGTGGAATTAAGGCCGCATGGCTAGTGCAGTCGCCGCTAACTGTGCAGGTTATAGTTTTCTTTTTGCCCTGGACAGAAAAAAACTCCACACCTTACCGAGGTTTCTAACCCGGGTCTTCCGAAGGAGAGCCCGGCATTCTAGTCACTCGGCCAGCTGCTTTCACTTTTCTGGTTTTCTGGGAAATAGTCTAACGTTTAATTCCAAAAAGCGCCATTACATAGCGGTCGACGTCTCACATCCGTAGTTTGCTATAGGAGAGATACATATTCTTGAAAAGAAAAACTGTACTATAGTCTGTTTCCTTTTGTCTACCCCAATATGAAATTCCATATCTCAGTAAATAACTGAGGGGAAATGATGAGATTTAGCATATAACCTTATCATTATGTTCACCAAAAAAAAAAAAAAAAAATATGTACAGCAGATTTCAAAGTTTGTTTCTATGCGGTATGTAATTTACGGGTCAGAGATGAAGTGCACATTATCAAATGTATTACGTCTTCACACGGAAACATTAGCGTTGAATAGTTAATTTTCTCGTGGGACATGGGATTGGCCTTCTGACAAGAGCCTCGCGTAGTCGAACGGGGCATTACTGTAAAACAAGTTTGTTAGCGAGAAATCACTAGTTTTTCACCAAAACATCAAAGACATATCACCGCTTTCCATGATTTAAGTTGTGTTTGGACCTATCAAAGACATATTTCTTGGGTGGGGGTAAATATAAGACGGCAGAAAAAATTTCGTACAGATGCAACAGTTTTAAAAATAACTGATCGTGAATGAAGGCATTCATTATAACATCTATTAGCTGCTGTTGTGCCTCAGGCTGTTAATATTGTTTAACCTCTACATTGCATTGATGAAATTCACCAGAATAAAATGGGACTCTTTAGAAAACACATCATAATACCCAGTGGCAAACTGGGAACGAAGAACGACAACAATTATATTTTAATCACCCAAAGTAAATATCTGTCACAAGAAGAAAAAGAGCCCAATGGGATAAAAAAAATACCTTCATTTTATATCATGACGAACATTTTACGCAATAAATTTGTGTCATTGGGGAAGAGAAACATAATTCCTGTATTTTAATTAGAACAGGTGTTAACAGATGACGGCTCTGAATCCTGGATAATCAGTAAAGAAAAAAAAAAAGAAGGTAAAAATCGCTTAAGGCCTCAGAGTGATGGTTTTACAGAGGACTGGGGAAACAACTTCCCTGGGGTCGTTGGTCAAGCTCGCCTTGAATGGATACTATGAAATGTATCGTGAAGTAAAAGATGGCCGGCTTGATACTGACCACATCAAGTCTCGATTGACGATGTGTCTATAAAAATATGAGATAAGCGCCGTATGCCTGATGCCTGAAGGGTATAAGTTTAGTTTAGTTTAGTCGATGGATCAACATCACGGCACACGGGTGCAACCCATAAGTGCTCCGTTCTCATCCTAACTGAAACCTGAGTCTGGAGAAACTCAGCTCAGTGTACGAACTCCGTAGTACGGGCGAGGATCCTGAAATACTTTGGGTAGATTTTTAACTCGAAATTTTTCCCGGGCAGCGCCGTTAGGCTCCTCTTTTTCGATTTTGTCTTTATGTTTCTCTATTGACCTTTCTATTAGTGTCCGTAATGTATATATTGCATTGTTTGTGCCTTTACCCTCCACAAATCCATACTGTTCTTCACTAATTTCCATCTCCAGCGCCCATAAAGTGTTTGTTTGCATTCCTGTAGACAACAATTCTCTTGGTCGCAACTCTATGTGCCTGACTCGGTCGTGAACACTCTGTCACAGAAGTCACGCCGTTTTGAAACTTCCTACTCCACTCATACACTTGCTGGACTGACAGGCATGCATCACCTTACTGAACCTTCATTCACGGATGAATTTCTGTAGGTTTCACCCTTTCACCAAAAAAAAAAAAAAAGAGATAACAGAACGCTGCTCGTCTTTGGTGCATGTCGAAAGTAGACAGTCATATTTAAACTGTCTGTATGACGTCACCATGGGCGTCTGCTTAATTAAGGCTGTTGACATCCCTAACAACAATACTGACAGCTTACAAGACAATGACGTGGTTATTGCAATTTCTATCACACTTTTAAGGTTTTCTTTTTAATTCCCCCCCCCCCCCCCGCCCTTCGTATTTTCTTCAATCGCTGTTTTTGAAATACTTCTGTCTATGTTTTCTTCTCCATCAGTCACATTTTCCTATCCTTGTCGTTTCTTTCACCCGCCTTGAACTCAAACCAGTCCATATACGTGCTACTACATCTAATGCACTGGACTGGTTTTGCGTGTGGATTAGCTTTCCCTATTACCTGTGTCCTTCGCCATCAGACGTACCCACTCAGACTTCTGAGGTACTTTAACAGTGTCAAATGAAGTAACAAGACTTGATCTGGACTAAAACTTTATACTTTATTCTCAAGATGACAAGCCGTGTCTTCTCAGCTGGACTATCGGATGTTGACTAACCTTAACAACATAATACGTCACGATTGAGCATCTCCCACCCCTTTCAGTCTCAATGCTCAATCGTGCTGTATCTGTGTTTCCCACTAGATCCTAATTATACCCAATACTGTTACACCTCCCCATGTTAAATAAAGAATTTTCCTTTTAAAGGAAAAATCTTTACTCCTAATCCCCATACTCTATTCCCTCTTTGTATTCTAATCTTCCCTAAAAATCAAGTTTGAGTAAATAATATCTCTTTTACTTCTTCTCCCAGTGATATGGTCTGCTAATAAAACCTCCCCCATATACTTCTTCTTCGACTTATATTTATATAATACCCCGTATGATAACCCTGTTAATCCAAACAGTTTTTCTTTCCTTTCTACATCCCGAACATTATATAGTTATCTACTACATAATTCTTCATTTCTGGTTCTTTCTTGTTTCCTGTATCAAATATACATAGTATAAGAACAGCTCATAAATTATTTATCGAAATCTTTGACCTTATAAAATTTCTCATTCTTTACTATTCTGGTTCTTTCTTGGCTCATCTAGTTTCCTGTATCAAATATACATATTGTAAAACAGCTCATAAATTCTTTATCGAAAATTTTGACCTTATACAATTTCTCATTCTTTCAAACCCCAGGACGTACAAAAACAATGTAGTTAGAAAAAGTAAAGAAGTGGTGCGCACCTAATAAAGAACATAAAGAATGAATACACGACATGACCACATGGACATACAGTAAATGTACATTTAAGACATTCACCCTTTACCTCCCTTGCCAATAAAAAATTTTGTAAAATAATTTTTTACAACACCTTATGAAATATATCATTGTTCGTTATAAAACAATTTGGCATAAGTTTTCATAAACCTTCATTTTATGTGTATTTCAGATTGACATTGCCAACCACAATTCTGTTCCAGTTTCGTTATTTCACCTTTTACCATGAGCCCATGTTCATATTTTATGAACACCTTTAATATAATTAAAGCTGGTATTTCACAGCACCTATATCTTGCCCCCGTACATCCCATCCTGCTATTTTATAAATACAGTGACGTGTGTGCAGGCCCTGGATACGTCTATCCATTCGTGCACACACGTTCACTAACCATAGTTTCCCACTAGTTACTGAATGTGTAGCATTCCTTAACTATTTACTCTTAAGTTTCCCCCTAGCTTATATCAACGGATAAATTAGTTTTTTATCAACTCTTTTCTGAACGAAAAAACTTAAGCAAAACCTCATCCATCTTAAACTTAAAGTTACTTAACTAACTTTATAACCATGTAACTCCATATATCAAACCATTCATGTAATCGAAATAAAATGAACACAACCCCCAAATTAAATCTGAAAAAAAAAAATTAAAATGACATAACATGCATGTTATCAAATCAGAATAAAATATTCTATTCTACCTATCACTATTGGACACTTTTACGGACCAATAGTTTTTTTATCAAGTCAAATGCTAAGAACACAATCCCTCTACTCTAAATCAATTAATCAAACAATAACAATCATTTTTCAAGACCAAATTATGAAAACAAACTTATTATGAGGCATTACAACTTAGGCTCAATAAAACAACCAAACAATATCCCTCATCAACTCAAGCATAAAAACATTTCCTATATGACTCATAACCCATAAAACTTAGACTTCATAAACCCAGTTTTCAACACAATTTTAACTCTCTTAAAATTACTACGTACATTGGCCCACCAGCATTAGGCTCTCATACTAAGTAAAATGACGCATATCCAGTATTTATATGACCGAGAAGACTAAACATTCTATCTGTATATCTGTTAACTACAGATCAATTATGATCATATCTGTTCTATCTACATAAACAAATCAGTAATCCAAAATTATCTATTTATTATCTCTTAACAGCACATAGCATCCTGAATAAGCTCTTAAGTAAGCACTGTAACCTATATCCAACATTAACTCAATGTAGTAGCCATCCTCTACTTATCAACGTACTTGTGATCTGTCCTGTCTATTTTTACTATAACTTGTTAACCCCTATCTTTAAACACGGCATTTCTAACATCAATAAAAAAAATACATTCACCCATTGTACTAATATCTCAAGACCACTTTTTTCACCGTTTCGTATACTTCTTCAAACATCAGTTACAATTTTAAATCTTGAAACTTATAACTTGCTATCTGCAGTACTTTCAATTTATCTATCTCTTACGTTTCCACTTCCTCAACAACTCCAAATTTCTCTGAATAAGTGCTAACTCTATATCAACATCTTCTTCTTCGTACAACCTACTAGTCTCCTCCATACTACTACTTGACTCTGACTTTTCATCCATTTCTTCTTCTTCGTCTGTATGTCTCTCTTTAGCTGCCGCTAATCTCTTCCGTTCAACATCCCACCTAATTTGTCGATCACTCTTTCTTAAGGATCTTTCCAGTATAGGTATATCGTCTCCGCTTGTTGAACAATCTCTAATTCTCCTCTGTCTTTTCACTTCTTTATCTCTTTGACTGTCCATTCTTCTTTTCGTTGCTTGCCTAGTATTTTTAAATGGAGCACCTGTGTCTTCCTCCATACTATCATAATGAGTTTCATTTGGCCCTTCTTCTTCCATTCTTTTCGGAATTGTCTGTTCTTGTTCTTCGTAACTTGTATTTGCTAGCAACTGATTTTGTTCTGGTTCTTTTCTAAGATCTGGAGTTACTGTATCTTTTCTAAAATCTGGGGTTACTGTAGCTTTTCTAAAATCTGGGGTTACTGTAGCTTTTCTAAGATCTGGGGTTACTGTGGCCCCTCTAACAACCTGTTCATCTAAAAATTTCGCATCCGAATAATAATTATTATTATAATTATTATTATAATTATTATTTTCTATCTCATTTTCATCTCTTCTTAAGTGTTCAACGTGTGCCCTTGCTATATGTGCTGTGACCTGGTTCTTTATGATATACGATACATTTCCAAGTTTTTCCAAAACGTAATAACCTGGAATCCAACGAGCATCAAACTTAGAGTTTCTCCTATGCTTCTTGTAATAAACTCTATCACCTACCTTAAACTCCTGTAATTTTGTATTTACATTTTTGTACTTTTTCTGTCTTTCCCTAGCTTTTATTATATTATTCCTTAACCTCATATGTGCTTTATGCATTTCTTGTATTATGATCTCTTGAAAATCTTCACCCATATATTTCCGTCTAGGTTTTAATAAATTATCTATAGGTAAAATTGGTTCTCTCCCGTGTACTAAATAAAATGGCGAAAAACCCGTGCCCTCATTTTGATTTGTACGAATAGCGCTAAGAGCAGGTCCCAAAAATAGATCCCAATCTTTTTCATGTTCCTCAATAATTTTTGCCACAATGTTGTATAACGTCCTATGTTGACGCTCGTTCTTCGCATTTGACGAAGGTCTATAAAATGAGGTCTTTATATGTCTTATGTTTAAATCTTTTAATAACTTTTCGAATTTTTTATTTACAAATTCTCTACCATTATCTGTAAGTATACTTTGTGGGCAACTAAACCTTGGTACGAACTCCTGTAAAAAAATATTAATAACAGTATCCGCGCTCTTATCTGGAATTGCATAAACCTCTGGCCAAAGACTGTAGATGTCTACTATATGAATTAAATATACATTTCCTGACAATGTTCTGGGGTGTGGACCCGATATGTCTAAACTAATCTTTTGCATTGGGAAGTGAGGAATATCTGTGTCCTGTAATGGAGACTTTATTGTTTTCATGTTCCTTAATCTGCACTTTTCACACGTATCTACATATTTGCATGCAGATTTAAATAAGTTTGGCCAATAATATTTACTTGTAAGTGCTTTCACTAGTTTGTCTCTACCGAGATGTCCATTTTCATCGTGATATGCTTTTAAAAGTTCATTTTCTAAATGCCTTGGAATATATTTCCTTAGTTGTTCATTCTTTTCACACATATAATATAACTGTCCATCCTCTTGTAAGAGCAAATAATTCCTTTTATATTTGTTATCTTCTGTTTCTCGTAATTTTTCCTTTATTTGTATGACTTTTGGGTCCAAATCTTGCTCCTCTTCCATATTGAATTGTGCTAACTGTAGGTCTTCTTCCCTATGTTCCGACTCTTGATCCGATGGTAGACTATCAAATTCTTCCCCATTTATTATAGCAGAATCTAGAATATTTACTTGCCAATTCCGGTCGTCTATCTCTGGTTCGGCTGCCTCTTCTTCCGTATCTTCTGATGACTGTGGATATGGAATTCTAGACAATAAATCAGCGCATGTGTTTATCCTACCTGGTATGAACTCAATTTTCGCGTCGTACCCCTGTAGATTCAATGCCCATGTCTGTATTTTCCTGTTCTGCACTGGAGCTTCTAGAAAAGACTTTAAAGGCATGTGGTCAGTTCTAATGACAAAATTTGCGTTATGTAAGTAGTAATTTAGTTTCTGTAGAGCGTAATGAATCGCGTAAGCCTCCTTCTCGATAGTAGTCCATTTCTTTTGTGATTTACTAAGTTTATGCGAAAAGAAGTAGATAGGCCTTTCATTTTTAACCCCTGGTATTCCAGATTCTTTTCCTTCATATGGTTGTACCAAACATGCTCCTACTGCATTGTCCGAAGCATCTGTGTATAGTATCAACTGTTTGTTTAAGTCTGGATGCGTCAACAGTGGTACCAGTGTTAAGCTGTTTTTTAAGTAGTCGAAGGCTTTTTGACACTCATCATCCCACTTAAACCTGGCGTACTTGGCTGTTAAATTTGTAATTGGTTCAGCTATCCTTGAAAATGCTGGAATAAACCGCCTATAATACGCACATGTTCCTATAAAAGCGCGTACTTCCTTAACGTTTGTTGGAGCAGGTAACTCTTTAATAATCTTTATTTTGTCCTGGTCTGGTTTAATACCCTCTCTATTTATAATATACCCCAAATATTTTGTTTCTGTTTTAAAAATTGGCACTTACTAAGCTTCAACTTCACATCATGCTTTCTTAACCTGTCAAACACTAGTCTAATATGTTTCAAATGATCCTCCACATCTCCCTTGGTATAGATCAATATATCATCAATATAAGCAATAGCGAACCTTTTCATACCCTCTAGAACTTCATTTATTAAGAACATATAGTGAGAGGGCGCCGTCTTGACACCAAAAGGCATTCGTAAGAATTCGTACGAGCCCATGTGGGTACAAAAGGCACTTTTCCGTTGCGCGTCTTCTGACATCGGAATACACCAAAACCCTGACCTTGCGTCTAACGTTGTGAAATATGTAGAGCCATTAAGTAGCCCCAAAATATCATCAATTACCGGCAGTGGGTATGCTACATTCTTGGTGATTTTGTTCAACGCCCTGTAGTCGCAACAGAAACGACTCGAACCATCAGGCTTGGCCACGATGACCACCGGAGATGACCATTCTGACTTCGACCTTTTTATTATTCCTGCTTTCAGCATCTCTTCTATTGCCTTTTCCATTATTTCTCTGTTTCTTAATGGAGTTCTATATGGTTTTAAACTTATTGGTGGATGACCTCCCGTGTCTATTTCCATTGTAACTGTCCGCGTCTTACCCAATTCTAAATCATTAACCGCAAACACATCCTGATTTTGCTTTATAAATTGTTCTAACACTTCCTTATTTTCCGGCGAAGCTTTTAACTGTGACAGCAATTCTTGTTCCCTTGTTATTTTGTCTAGTGAACATATATGGGCTTTATTTCTTCTAGATGGATGGATCAATTCATCCATTCTGATTTTCCCTCTTCTTCCGCATCCGCGTCTGTCACTTCTCCTTTCACTAGAAGTTTCCAAATAACTTGTTCCCGACACTTCTGTTCTATTCGTTGCCAAAATTTCACTAATGTTATGATCTAATTTTGCTATCACACATCCTCTGTATAACTTGATTTCTCTCCCTGTGTTGTTGATAACCATTACTGGAAAGGTTAAGTGTTTATCCAACTCCATTACTCCATCTGGAACCTCCAAACCAGGCTCATCAATTAATTCCTCTTGTAACTCAGTGATTCTGACTGTGTTTCCTTCCACATAATATGGGTTTCTCTTCAGCTTCGCTTGTATCAAATTAACCGACTGTGGTTTTAACGTCGTTGTCATTTTGACCCTAACTAGTGCTGATATATGCATATCCTCTTCCATATCTATATATACGTCTCTGAATTTTAACTTATGTAAATCATAAAAAAGTCTTATTCCATTCTTTATCAAAAAATCTCTCCCTATCAACATATTTCTATTTAAACCCCTCACTACATGAAAAAGGTGTCTTATGTTGATCCCTCCTAACTTAAAGTTTATCATTATTTGTCCAACTACTTGTAAATTCTGTCCAGTAACAGAGTGTAAATTATTACTACACTTAAATACTCTACAATTTCTTACTATTTTGTATAAAAAACTTTCTTTTACTACACTAACTTGAGCTCCCGAATCTATTAATGTACGAACTCTATACTTCCCTATTTCTAATATACACGAGCTATAATCTGTTTTATCTTCTACAAATTTCTTGACTTCATCCATTTGAAAATATTCTCTGTTCGAGCTATTATACTTGTTATTAACATACTCTCTAACACTTGAGACCCTATTATTTACCCTCCTATCATAGGTCCTGTCTAATAGGTAGGGCGCCGATTTTCCTGTGTTCTTGTACCTGTAAAGTTCCTGTGTTCATCAATAACATTCCTACTCACCCTATTATTATCATGTCTACCCTGTGTATTCGACTGGACACGCCTGTTATTACAAAAACGAGAAACATGTCCCCGTTGACCACAAACCCAACAGACAATATTTGTGTTATTTGTGTTTCCCACTGACTCACTTGTAGGGTATCTCACATTTCTTCTTTCAACATAATCGCTCCTATTTCTACCTTGTAAGGTTTGTATACCGCCTCTCCTATTCCATCCGAATCTTGTTTGTCCTATTTCCATGGGTTCCTCAACTCTGTCGTCTCGATTACTTCCCACTTCTCGTCCTGTTCTTAATCTAAACCTTCGTCTCAAATTTTCCTCTTGTACCGCGATATCCACCGCTTGTGATAACCTCTCAGGGTTTTCCCTCATCAACTTAAGTTTCAAACCATCAGATTTTATGCCATCTACAAAAATCCCTACTAACATTCTTTCCACCTCCTCCCCTCGTACATTCTGTCCTAAGAATGCTTCTTCAGCCAGGTTAATCAACCTATCGCTAAACAATTGTACCGTCTCTCCGTTATTTTGTTTAGCCTGCCTCAACACCGAAAACGCATGTTGTGGATCCGTTATTTCTGCATATTTCCTTGCTAGGTCTTCTTTGAACTGTTCCCACGTCTCATCTACTCTAGCCTCTAATTTTCTTCTGATATGATCCGAAACTGGTTCCGTTGCCGTCTGATAAGCCAGTCTCATTTTTTCTTCATCTGTTGCTGAGATCAAATAGGCATATTTTTCTATAGAAGTGACCCATTTCTTATAGTCTCTGGCCTGTCCACTAAACTTTACAATTTCTGTTGCCATCCCTTGTTGTTTAATCACCATATTAAGTCGGCCTACTGCTGTTCCCACGCCTGTCAAAACCTGGGCCAAGTTATCCGGTTCCGCCATGCTGAAAAATACAGAAACAAAGCAAGCAACCAATCACACAATTACAATTTCCCAAATCCCAAACAGCACAATTCAGTTGGTTATAATATTGTAAGATATTACATTAATCAGAAGAAGCACCAACGATATCCTGTCTGAGCATAGGAAGAATGAACCCTGCCTTTAATAAAAAACTCAAATTTGTGGCAATCAGAAGGTTCCTTGTAGATATTTGTTTCTTAAACCACAATAATGTCCTGTACTCCACTCTAATTAAGAAATTCGGAACCTCACGGGGGACCTCGAAATACACAACTTTTACTCTGAGTCTATTTCCTTAATTAATCCGTTACCTTCTTTTACCAACTTACGGATTCAGTTCAACCAACCAGAGCCCGCATCAAGTGAAATTTAGTCTCGGAATTCAAGTGGCGGAGTTCAGACATCACTTCTCTTCCCTCAGGTATTTTCGTCCTTCTCGTGGGCTGCCAGAAAATTTTCAACCCCTGGTTGGGTCACATCTCATGGGCTGCCAGACAATCTTCGACCCCTGGTTGGGTCCCTTCCTTGATTCTCAAGTGGGTACTTCAACGTCGTATTGAATGGGTCATAGGAATAACGAGGCCCAAAAATGGATTAGGTGTGTTTGGGTCATAGGAATGACGAGGCCCAAAAATGGATTAGGTGTGTTTGGGTCATAGGAATGACGAGGCCCAAAAATGGATTAGTATCAGCCAACGGCTAGTGATGACCTGACCTTGAACGAGTTCTGACTTCCGATAAAATCTTGAACTTAAATTAGAGGCAAGTCCCTTGAAAGTGGCAAGGTTTCATGCAACGGCCAGGTTAGGCTCCTTGAAAATGATACAGTTCAAATGTTCAGCCACGGCTCCAGGAAACCCTTCTTGTTTTGGCAGTTTTGTCTGGATTCTTTAGTACTTCGCGTGGTAGGCCATTACCTTCATAATTTGTCTTACAGCATGCCGCCAGTGGATAGTTGTTGTTGGCCGGCCTAGATCAACCTCAGATCCTCGGTCCAGGGCACCATTTATTACTCCTTTAACAGTGTCAAATGAAGTAACAAGACTTGATCTGGACTAAAACTTTATACTTTATTCTCAAGATGACAAGCCGTGTCTTCTCAGCTGGACTATCGGATGTTGACTAACCTTAACAACATAATACGTCACGATTGAGCATCTCCCACCCCTTTCAGTCTCAATGCTCAATCGTGCTGTATCTGTGTTTCCCACTAGATCCTAATTATACCCAATACTGTTACAGTACTTGTACTTTACATCCCTTAGTCAAGGACGAGTGGTCAACATTTTATGTCCAACTGGCCGAGGTAAAGGGTTGAACCCGCTGCCTCGGCATGAGCACACCGGAAGTTTAAGAGCTAGCGCTCTTACCCATTCGGCCATGCTGACTTCCCTATCAGTTTATATAACCACAAGTCGAAAACTTTGATTTCACTGTTTCATTGGACTTTCATAGTTGACTTCTCGTCTTTGATGTGGGGACGTAAATTACAAGTGCCTCAGAAGTCGAAGCGGGTTCACTTGATGGCGGGGGGACATTTTAATTGTGAAAGTTACCTAACCGACCTCCGTGGCTAAGAGGTTATGGACGCGATTTTTCGTAATCCCGTATACCCGGGTTGGAAACACAGCGGTGCTGTTTTTTTCCTTTTTTTAAATTTTATTTTAAAAAGGTATAGGTGCCTATCGTTCAGAAATCAATGGCAAACTACTGAACGTAAAACTTGCCCAGGAATCACGAACAACTAAATTTCTGGGGTTGACTGGTACGTCCTGTGAAGGACAAGCAATATTTTTTTTAGCTTACACGCAAAAATCAGTCCAGTGTGAACAATGCTAAATTTCATTAAGAAAGAGAAAAAGAACCCTAACATTGCTTATTCATTGCCCAGTTTTCTCAGTTTACTGAAATTTTATGTAATACTTGCTGACTCTTAATTTCAATTCATAACTTAGCCGCTTAAATGTGAGAAGGTGCGTCACATCCTAGAATGTGACACTTTTGAATGGCGAATGTGGCTTTCTTAAACATTAGCCGCACAATGGGTGATGGTATACATGTCTGTAAGTGTGTGTATGTTAATCTGTGTGTGTGTGCAATGCTTATGTAATCGGGGTTTAGAAAGCATGTCTACGATGTTGGGAGGCCATTATACTACCCTCTCCACCACCCCACATTCCACACTTGAGATTATACCCACACACCGGGAAGCGAGATTGTGTGTGTTCACGTCTCAGTTGAATAAATTAGAGTCTTTGTCATTTTATTGGCTTATTTTGCATGTAAGTTCATTGCACCGCACGTGTTTAAATATACAAAACTGGGAAGAATTTTAACGTCTTCGTTCAACCATACTCAAAAAAAGGTCACCTTGAATAGATCTATGGTAAACTATTCCATAGAGCTATGACATTTTTTTTTTAAACCCACAGATAAAAGTTTCTTACACTTTTATCCGACGAGCTGATAAAGCTTTCGTACTCTTTTATCTGACGAGTGTAGCAGGGTCAAAATATTTTTTTGTATCATGAAGGTTTCTCGTTTAGTGCGACGGTACAGATCGTATTTCCAGTTGAGGCATGTTCTTTTTTCCTTTTGCTAGCTCGCTTTGAACTCAAACGTAGTCCATACACGTGCTACAACTTCGAGTGCACTGGACTGATATTTGCGTGTGGTACAGCTTTCCCTATTACCAGTTTCCCTCGCCATCAGGCAAACCCACTCCGACTTCAGAGGTACTTGTAATTTACGTCCCCATGTCAAGGACGACAGGTCAACGTTTTAGTCCAGCTGTCCTGTGAAGGTGTTGAACACGCTAACTCGACATCAGCACTCCAGATACTTAAGAACAGGCGTTCTTACCCATTCAGTCATGCGGACCTGCGCTTGGTGCATATCATTATAGGGTGCTCTTTAACCAATGAAGAGCCGTTTCCGCAAAGAAGGGCGGTTGTAAAGGATCTGCGACACTCTGCGTCTCTTACCTTGGTTGTGCTGTCTGAGAGATTGCTGTTCTTCTATCATACGCATACACACACCCAATAGGTCGACACGGGTTCTATACGTAGTGGATTGAATCGCTGAGAAGGTCTGATGTACGTAGAGTCACCTTCATCTTCGTTCCGGGACTTGGGAGTTGAGGGAAATGAACGAGCTGATAAACTGGCTGGCTCTGCATCCCCAGCAGATGGCTAGCCATTAGATCGTGCCGATGTTATCAATGTCCTTGGAGAGATGTTGAGAGAGGAGAGCTTTGACGCCAGTGAATCCATTTTGTTGTTGTCCAGAATGAGAGATTTGAAAGTTAGAATTGGCACGGTCAGACACGAGAGGCACATCGGGGGAATGGGCCTCGAGAACAAACACAGAACTGGAACTATTAGCCACTGGATGCTGGTGCATATGTTTTTTTTTCTTGGGGGGGGGGGGGGGGAGGCTCTGAACACATATGGCTCCCAAAATACTGAGGGACTTATGAAAATACCCAAACATTTATGACACCTGGCTACGAAAGAACCCAGAAGATGCCTGCCCCGATTCTGAATATAAGCAAATTGTCAAGTCATGGTCGATGATATCTCTTTTAACATTGTAAACTTGACTTAGTAAACAGGGGGATATCTATTACTGCAGATAAAACAAGGATAAACATACGTGGCGATGTAAACCGTTTGTTGGTATCAGTACACAAGGACAGTTTAAAAGGGCTTACAAGTCAAGAAGATCGACTTTATTCCAACGGACCAGGTGGAGAAGGCGAAGGAACAGACTGAGAACCTATATGTCGAAAAAATTAGATTGCGGGTAATTGGCATGGGTTCTGGAAGAATCTCAAAACTGAGAGGGAAGACCAGGAGAACTTTTAATCAGATAGCGGTGGGAACGATTAGTAGTATGACTCTTCGCTGGCTGTTGAACGAGGGGACTGAGCAGGTATGGGAATGTCCTGAGTGCAGTGATGTCGGTTCTTAATTCAACTCAACTCAGCTCCAGGGGGTCTTATCCCATATGGCTCGGCCTTTTCCCGAGAAAATTGCACTCGTTAACCGAACGAGGTGGCTGGGAATCGAACCCACAACATTCGGAGCGCGAGGCAGCGGCGTAGCCACCCCGCCATGGAGATTTCCTTACACAAGGAGAGAGAATCGTCATAATTAATACGCACCTCAAACTCTATGCAAAAGCTTGCACAATTCAGGATTCGGATTTTCACTAAAGTAAGATAAAGATGGTGCACTCCCATTTGCACCAATGTCAGTAGACTGGGAATCTAACATTATAAAACGTAAAAACTATTTGGGTCTGTGTACACGATGCGCAGAAAAAAATAATTCATAGGCATAGTTAGTTAGTTACGGTTCCAACTTCACAGCAACGCCAGTGCTAGTGAATATTACATAAAATACTCCTCACTGTTATTGAAAACTGTCATTTTACTGCCAACATAGTACCTTCGCGGTGTATGGCAGAGGGGTCTTTGAGCCTGAGGAATTAAGACCGCCTGGCTAGTGCAGTCGCCGCGAAGTGTGCAGGTTAGAATTTTCTTTTTGCCCCCGACAGAAAAATATCCCACACCTTACCGAGAGATCGAACCCGGGTCTCCCGAATGAGAGTCCGGCGTTCTAGCCACTCGGCCAGCCGCTCCTCCTCACTGCCCCATAATCTATTATTAGAAAGTCAACACAAAAGTCCTCCACGAAACATACAGTTCATCTTTGATGGAAGCGATAGTCATTTTTCCATCCGGATGTTTTTCTAAATGTTCACCTACACAGTCTAGATATTTCTAGATGTTGTTTGTTCCGTTCCTAGATGTTTTATAATGCAGCCGCCAGAATGTCAGCACAAAAGTCCTGCACAAAAAAATACAGTTCATCTTTGATGGAAGCGGCATTCACAGCTCATAGGGTCGAGCCACGCACTCACTCATTAGCAATATTTTTGTTTGCGTATCCTTTACAGGACATTGCTGTCAACATCAGCATCTTTCAGCTGTATGTTGATTTCTTGGCAAGATTACGCTCAGTGGTTTGCCATTGCTTTCTGAGCGGCCGTCTTACATACCCCGTAAGTTACCGACCCGATTCGAAGCACTGCTGATTATCACCGTCGTCACGTTAGTTACGAGAGTATACGAGTTTACGGAGAAAAGTCGCTAACCTCTAGGCCAGGAAGCCGGCACTCATTAGCATAGGGAACTAAAAAAGACGAAGCCAAAAAGGCCACTAATCCTTGCTAAATTAAAAATTATAATCATCTTCATCATCATCATCATCATCCTGTGCCTTGCCGGCTAGCGTGGGAGATTGATGACTCTCCACAAATTGAAGTCTCAGAAGACAATGATCAATTCGTGTGTTGACTTTCTTCCGTGCCATGACACAAGACTGTCAAGAATTTTCTCACGCTGTCTTCCGCTATCTCTCTTTCCACAAATCTTTCCGGTAGTCACATGTTCCAGTTTTTGTCTTCTCATAATGTGGCCAACATTTGTGATAAGTTGTCTTTGCTTCCCTTAAAATGTCCATATGAAATGGAAACAAATAGGTATTTTAAATTCCTGCGAGAAAAAACGAACTAAACATTAACAAACGTTGCACATACCTTACAAGGAGATCCACGTGTCGCGAAATACAGGTGAAAAATCCGAAATCAGAAGCACTCAATAAATATAAAAATGAATAATAAAATAAGATAAAATACACACGAACGCATACAATACGACACACAGACGTTTCGATTCTAAGAATCTTTGTCAATGACAACACAGATAGCTGACGACAAACAACGACAAAAACACAAACACACGACCTATCACTTATAGTGCACAACCTGATAATTCCATGTGGGGCAGAAAATGTGACTTGGCCAGCTGCGAAAACGCTTGTGGCGCAGAATTGAAAATGGGTTGCCAAAAAGGATTTGAGTAGCCAAAAATATGTGAACAGTCTGCTATGAAAACATAGAAATGTGGGGACAATTAAGTCTAGATATCGCGGGGGGGGGGGGGGGGGGGGGGGGGAAGAGAACTTAGCCGTAGTGTAAACATTATATAGAGAACTATATAAATGTCTATCTTCACGTAAGAAAGACAAAATTAGCCATCTACGTCCCCATGTCCCTTCCCCCACTTCGACACCTATCAACCACACCAAAGTGGTATGCATACCGCCTGACCTACCACTGTCTCCTGAAGAACATGCTGTGCTAGGGAAAGGTCTCAGTTTTGTCCCTCTACGCCCCCGCATGGACAGTCGCGCCATTTTGGAAGACGTCTCCAACTTCCACAGACGACTCCGCCTCAAGTACCACCACAGAGACAAGCCTGTCCTCAGTCCCACCCCACAGCTTCCAGACATTTTTCCATCTTCAACCAAATCCCGTTCCACATGGACCCCACCCCCCGGAGTTTCCAACGCGCTTGACCTCTACATAGCCAACACACTCCATGAGATCAAGCAACTTTCTTTCCCTCGCTTGAAACGCTCCAACCTATCCCCTTCCGAATGGCGTGCCCTGTCTCAACTACAGCGCAGACAGGACATAGTCATCAAACCGGCGGATAAAGGGGGTGCGGTAGTTGTTTGGCAAAAAGATCTATATGTCGAGGAAGTCATGTCTCAACTTAATAAACCTGACAATTATTCACCCTGCACCGAAGACCCCACTCTCTCCTACAACCGGAAGATTCAAAACACCATCAAACAGCTCATACGTGAGGATGCCTTACCACCCAGTGCCACTTCACTTCACATCCATGACTCCGACTTGGGCAAACCCACCCTCTACATGCTGCCCAAAATACATAAACTTAAAAATCCTGGACGTCCGATAGTTTCTGCCTGCTCGTGCCCGACTGAACTGATCTCAGCGTTTCTTGACAGGATTTTCCAACCTCTAGTTGCGAATCTCCCGTCATACATCAAGGATACAACGCATGCGTTACTTTCATTCAACTCTCTCCAACTGACTCCTGGGAACACATACAGACTAT
Source organism: Cepaea nemoralis (assembly GCA_014155875.1). Taxonomy (NCBI): domain Eukaryota; kingdom Metazoa; phylum Mollusca; class Gastropoda; order Stylommatophora; family Helicidae; genus Cepaea; species Cepaea nemoralis. The sequence goes on from JACEFZ010008741.1 coordinate 26,297, forward strand.
TCCTAATAGATGTATGTTCCCTCTATACCTCCATTCCTCACGCTGATGGCCTCAGGGCGCTACAGTTCTTTCTGGATCAACGCACAGATCAAGCCATCCCTACACGCACACTTGTGAGACTCGCTGAATTGGTCCTCACCAATAATTCCTTTGAGTTCAATGGCCACTACTTTGAACAAATCAGCGGTGTCGCCATGGGCACTAAAATGGGACCCAGCTACGCATGTGTATTTATGGGACATCTGGAACACCAGATTGAACTCAGCTATGATGGTCTTCTCCCTTCTTTTTACCGACGCTACATCGATGACGGCATAGGTCTCACTGACATGTCGGAGGCGGAACTGAACCGGTTCATTAATTATGTCAAGAACTTCCATCCATCGATCCAATTCACCTCAGAAATTTCCACCACCTCTGTCAATTTTCTTGACACCACCATTAAGTTAAACTCTACAGGCCTCACGACCTCCGTGTACTATAAACCTACTGATGCTCACGGTTTCCTCCTGTACAGCTCATCCCACCCCAAAAGCTGCAAAGATTCCATCCCATATTCCCAGCTACTCCGCCTTCGTCGCATCTGTCAGGATGATAATGACTTCCTCGAGAGAGCCCACGAAATGCTGGACTTTTTCCGCAGACGGTCCTACCCAGAGGACGTCTTGTCGACAGCTCTCTGTCGCATAACCCAGGTCTCGCGGGAAATGTCCCTCGCCAAGCATACGCGACCTCAGAACAATGAACCCAAGCTTATCCTCACCTTCCATCCACATGCCTATGCCATCAAGCACATTTTCCTGAGACACTGGTCCATCTTGGAATCGGATCCTACCACTCGTGAGGTATTCTCAAATGGCCCCAGGGTAATTTTCCGCCGTAACCAGAGCCTCAGAGACCACCTTGTGCACAGTCGCCTCCCCACGGTTACTTCATCCGTGGGCACCTTCGAATGCCATCGTAGGAACTGTCTGACATGCCCATACGTTGTTCAGACACCAGAAATTGCATTTCCCCGAGGCACCTTCACCTTGAAAGATTCTTTCACCTGCACATCCCGCAATCTGATTTATGTTATCATCTGCAAACGATGTGACATGAAATACATTGGCCAAACGGGCAGACGTCTTGCGGATCGTTTTAGAGAACACCTCAGAGACATCAATCAGGGCGCTGACAAACCTGTCCCCAACCATTTCAATTCCTCCAACCACAATGGAGCCGACGATGCATGTGTCACCGCATTAAAACCCTGCTTCTCAAATAGCTGTGTCAGACTTAGAATTGAATGCCAGCTAATCAACAATCTGGGATGCATCCACCCGGCAGGAATTAATACTGTCGTGGACGCTACAGTATAACTGTGGCATCTTCCCCAATTGTTTACACTACCTATTACCGTGCTGTCCCCCCCCCCCCCCCCCCCGCGATATCTAGACTTAATTGTCCCCACATTTCTATGTTTTCATAGCAGACTGTTCACATATTTTTGGCTACTCAAATCCTTTTTGGCAACCCATTTTCAATTCTGCGCCACAAGCGTTTTCGCAGCTGGCCAAGTCACATTTTCTGCCCCACATGGAATTATCAGGTTGTGCACTATAAGTGATAGGTCGTGTGTTTGTGTTTTTGTCGTTGTTTGTCGTCAGCTATCTGTGTTGTCATTGACAAAGATTCTTAGAATCGAAACGTCTGTGTGTCGTATTGTATGCGTTCGTGTGTATTTTATCTTATTTTATTATTCATTTTTATATTTATTGAGTGCTTCTGATTTCGGATTTTTCACCTGTATTTCGTGACACGTGGATCTCCTTGTAAGGTATGTGCAACGTTTGTTAATGTTTAGTTCGTTTTTTCTCGCAGGAATTTAAAATACCTATTTGTTTCCATTTCATATTGTTATATCCTGCTGCAGCCGCTGCTTTTTCTCTCTATTAAAATGTCCAGATGGCTCATTTTGGCTGTCGAATTAATTTTCAGCATTCTTCTATAAAACCATATCCCCTAAGCTTCTAAGGATGTTTTTTTTTCTTCGCCTGTTCACTAATTGTCCAGGATTCGCAGCCGTATGTTAAAACTGGCTCTATGTAACATGCAAGAACTCTTTTTCTAACTTCCAAGGACAAGTACTTATTGCACAAAATGTTCATTTGATAGAATGCAGTTTTTGTCTGTCCTATTCTGTTCTTTATCTCTGTGACGTATCTTCCATCTGATGTTTTCCATGTGTCCAGATATCTCGATTTCTGCACTTTCCTCAAAATAACATCATTTAGCATACTATTCTTATAATTATAAACTATCTAGTTAGTTGCAGGGCGTAGCAGTCATCCTCATATTTTTTTTTTTTTTTGGCTGTTCGTGATTCCTGGGCAAGTTTTACGTTCAGTGGTTTGCCATTGCTTTCTGAACTACTAGCACCAATACAATGTCATAAAAACCCAAAGTAAGGCGGTCTACTGCCAATACGCCCACAGCTGTGTTTCGAACACAGGTATGCCGTATTACGAACTGCGTCTGTAACCCCTTTGCTGGTATATAACTATAATACAAACCCACAAAAGAATAGTGAGCGCTTTAATGGAATCACTATGAGGGTAAACTGATGTCATGAGCGCGGTCGGACGAGGGTTCAACATCTTGTTCGTGTCAACGAGAGATAAAGACAAGCCACTGATTCCACTGCATCCAGACCAACACGATTAGATGGCCATATCACAGTGGTTCTCAACCTTTTTTGACCCATGCACCCTTTCACCATATGTTCAGAACGTCATTCCCACCCCCCCCCCTTTCCTATTTCCTTCCTATAAATTCCCCCCCCCCCGCCCTTACACAGTATACGTAAAATGGCAGCTAAATTTAATAACACATACTAGAACAAGTCTAGACGTCTACATAAAACGTGATGTGCGGGTCTACTTACGTTATAAAACGAAATTCAGAAGGGCGAGAAGTACAGAAGTGTAAATAAAGTGTGGAGAGGAAAACAATATAAAGTAATTGGTTCTAATATTAATGCGATCTTGAAATAATCTTAATCCCCCCCCCCCCCGGGGGAATTCCCCACCGGTCGAGAACCACTGCCCTAGCACATCATAGATTCATATCAGATTCCTGTTTCGTGACTTGTTAATTATTTCGTTACAAAGGGGCAGTTATATCATATGTAATCATCGATTGATTTTTTAAGTACACAGAGGGCAGTTTGTTGTGAAGAGGTATTATCGCCCGGGTTGCTCTGTGTAACATATAATGATAATGATACACTGATGGCGTCAAAGACAAGAGAGCTTCAAATTAAAACCTTAAAAGTGTGGTAGAAATTACAATAACCATGCTATTGTCTTGTAATCTGTCAATATTATTGTTAACGACGACAAGAGTGTTAAGCACATGACATCAGCGAATATGAAAACAGTGACGTCATTTAGACAGTTTAAAGATGGAAGCCCCACTTTTGACATGCACCAAAGAGTAGCAGCATTATTTTATCCGTTTTTTGATCAGTGAAGGGTTGAAACCTATAGAAATTCATTGGCGAATGAAGGTCCATTATGGTGATGCACGCCTGACAGTACAGCAAGTGTTTCAGTCGAGTAGGAAGTTTCAAAACGGCATGAATTCTATGACAGACTGTTCACAGCCGGATCAGGTGTAACAGTGAGGGAATTTAGGTTAGGAGTAAAGAGTTAAGGAATGCTGCGCATTCCTTGACTAGGGGGAAAACCATAGTGAACGTGTGGGCACGAATGAAGAAGGGTATCTAGGTAAACACACACGTCACTTGGGGCCAGCGAGAAGAGATGTCAACACCACCGAGAAGGGAGTCTCCATCATATGTGCTGAGATTGAATGATTCATCAATAAAATACCTTTCTAACAACGCGAAGACTGACTTGTGTGGGACTATACGATCACGTCCATAACCTGTGTGTAGCTCTGTAACACAGGTTGATTTGGTGCCGTGAAATTATCAAACATGGGAGGTCGCGGAGAGAGAGTACAGCCATAGAAGATGGTTATGTCTGACGTGTCTGAAGAGGTAATTATGGTGAAACAAAACAGATGAAAGCCGACTGTTGGTAGCTGTTCTGGGTTTTCACTAGATTCCTGATTAAGAAGGAGAACCAATTTCAAGGTCAGCGCTAAAGAAAAGGTTTGATTGATACTTAATTTTTTGAAAGACTGATGTTATTGCATAATTATGAAATTAACTGGAGAATTGACCAACGCAAAATGCTATATTGAGATCAAGTAATGCTGTTCTGCATCAAAAATCAGTACAAATTATGAGTTTTAACCCGTGGGATTGTTGAAGGTGAACTCAAGGTTATGGTACAAATTCCATAATTATGAAATCAAGGTCTGCAATACTTTATACAGTCACTTCAAGTAAAGGAAGGCATAAATGAAACTTGTCTCAACTCGGGGTTGGAATAAAGTAATTTTAAACTGACCATGGCGAAGAGTTCCACATGAAAATAAGAGACTGGATAGCGTCAGCTTTAAGTCCAATTGTTGTTGACTGGATTACGTTTGATATATATGAAAATCACAGATTGCTGCTGGAAAATGAGTTTTTTTTTGCTGAAGTCGTGAGCAATTGTCGCTTGCGTGAAGGTGACCTTATTTGAAGGGAATCTACAGTAATCGAGCAAGTAATCAAAGTCTTGTTGCGAGCCTGATATCGAGCGTGATCAACGTCAGGAAATAATTAGAAAGATCTGAATTCGACTTCGATTAAATTATTAAGGAAAGAAATCCAGAGGCTCTTCGTTGTTCTGATCATTTTAACGAGCTTGATTAGAGTCCTTTTTTATGTGGTGTAGGTAATTCTGAATCAGGAGGTCATTTAAATTCTTGTGTTAGAATTCAGGGTTGAAACAGGAATATTTCTTCATCAGCATCTTCGATTGGAGGATTTAGTTAAGATAATTAGATAATATTAGAGTAATTAACAGATTATGTATTGTTGATGGGTTTGAAATCAATATTGTTGAAATATTTGTATATTGCTTGATAATTATAAATTTTTGGATGGAACCAAAATTTTTTAAGGTTTCTCATGGGGTTGGGGGGCAAAAATCAAGGTTTTGGGGCGGTGTTAAGACAACCCAAAAAAAAGCATGATGTTGAAAGTTTAGCGGTCAAGCCAAAAAAGTTTAAGAAAATTTATTATTTTTCCCTTTAAAGAATAAGGGCATAGCTTCATTCTGATCTTTCATCTATCTATCGTTACGATGACGTCAGGATGCTTGCTTACACAAAACAGACATGACCAGCCCCTCGTTCAGAAGACATAGATGGCGCTGCTCACAGTTTTGCTGCCGCATCACCCGCATCGCCGAAAACCCCGCTTGCCTTTGTTATCACCTGGTCTATGTGCTCATTATTAGCAAGGCTTAGATCAAACCGTATCCCCAGGTAATTCATTGCCTGCGTTCTTTCCACCGTCTCTGAACACAGCTTTACAGTTGGTGTTGGAGTGTTGACAATATGATTATTCAATGAGAACCAAGTCACTGTTGCCTTTGTTGGGTTGACCATTGCCCCAGCTTCATCACACCAAGTACTTATGCGATTGAGTTCGGTTTGTAGTTCCACAGCAACCTGCTCTCTACCCTCACCCTGACGATACATTAAAACATCATCGGCATATGACAATGTCCTGCCAGGTCCAGTGATCTGCTCACATGTGATTCTCACTGTGTAGGCGTTGAACAGTACCGGAGATAATGGTGATCCCTGTGGTAGGCCAGGATATATTGTTGTTGATTCCGAAGTCCCACTGTCACATCTAAAAACTACTTTCCGTTGGAAGAGGGCTGCAGCGATCCAACTAAGGAGGAATGGACTTACTTTTAGTTCAAGAAGCTGAAGCATAAAAAATCCAATGGTACTCTGTTGTACGCATCCTCAAGATCAATCGCTGCAGCCAAGGTTTCAATGCCCGAGTGGAAACCTTCATAGACATCATGGGCAAAAACTGCTGCATTGGTCCAGGTTTCTCGTTTTGGACGGTATCCACCCAGGGTAGGTGGGAAAACACCTTGCCTCTCTAGCTGGATTGATATTTTCCTGGCAATTATCTTCTCCAGCAGCTTGCCTATTGTATTCTGCATGGTTATAATTCGATATCCCTGAATTTGTGTGTGGTCTTTGTCAGGCTTCGGCAAGGGAATCAGATAGCTGTGTAACCACTCCTCCTTGATGCTAGCACTCCCTATACAGTTGTTGTACACGTCTGCTAGTTTCTCTAGCTCTTTGTCGGTACACCTATTGATGTCGTCGTATCTTATGCCATCAGGCCCTGGAGCGCTGTTTTTTTTTTTATCGTCGAAGAACAGCCTTGATTTATTTTTACTGTCACTGTGTCTTCATCCGAAGTGTTCTGGGCCTTGTACCTGTCTGAGGTGACCTTCTTGGCCAGCTTTCGGCCTCCCATGTCTGTCTGGTTGCTCTGCTCTAGATAGCGTTCAAAGAAGGCTTTGCCCTTGTCCTCGTCAGTCCTCTGCCAGATGAGGTCAGCACCTTGGAAGTCAGAAATGCTCTTATTCTTGACTACACCACCCATGCTTTTATGTAATCGCCAGAACAATTTCAGTGACTTGTCTGTGCTTACTCTTTGACACACCTCTGCCCATTTTTCGCTTTTAACCACCATGACCAGGTTTTTGAAATAGCTTACTTTTGTGTGCATCTCTCTTTCTAAGTGCATGCAGGGACTAGGATGACCAGCTCTGTTTTTCTTGGCATTCTGCCATCTCCTTATAGCCCTACGCTTATCCACCCAAGCCTTCTCCACCTCGAAATTCCACCAAGGTGGCTGCTCCCAGCTTTTTTTTACTGCCCTGAAGCTTTCTGCACTTGTTACGTCTTATTTTACTCACCACATCTTGCCCTGTACTGTCATACTGGAACGTCTTTACCTTTAGCTTGTGCTGCCTGGTTCTGCCTTTCTCCACCAATATGCTGCAAGGGTGGTGGTCGCTGCCGTGGTGTCCTAGGACACCTCATCTACACACTGTTGTGAGTGAAGGAGAAACCAGCGCCAGATCAATAGCACCGTCCTCATCGCCTGGTGACACACTCACTGTTGATACAAACCAGGTCAATGGTTTCAAGTGCAGTATCGAGATCCTCCCCCTGTGTGTTGGAGGAAATGTTTCCCCATGATCTGCCTTTAGCGTTGAAATCGCCACAGAAAATAACATTTCTCTCGTGACCTAATATGCCACTATATTACGTATTATTTTTTTTTATTACGAATATTTTATGGAATAACAAGTGTTTAACATGTGTGGCTTTTATGGAATAACAGGTGTGTAACATGTGTGGCTTTTATGGGATGACAGGTGTTTAACATGTGTGGCTTTTATGGAATAACAGATAACAGGTGTTTAACATGTGTGGCTTTTATGGAATAACAGGTGTTTAACATGTATGGCTTTTATGGAATAACAGGTGTTTAACATGTGTGGCTTTTATGGAATAACAGGTGTTTAACATGTGTGGCTTTTATGTAATAATAGGCGTTTAACATGTGTGGCTTTTATGGAATAACAGGTGTTTAACATGTGTGGCTTTTGTGGAATAACAGGTGTGTAACACGTGTGGCTTTTATAGAATAACAGGTGTTTAAAAATTGTGGTGTTGATGGAGTAACAGGTGTATAACATTTGCGGGTCAGATACAATGAATGGTTTTAACCTGCGGTTATGAGGGAGGGGGAGGGGGTGAGTCAGGGGTGTCTGATATAACCATATATAGATCACAGCAGGTGCTACGAGCTGGTGCTCTGCACTATTATATAGTAGATGGACTTTAACGATAACAGTTGTTATATTGACTAATGGGTCCTTAGAAATACGTTGTTTACACATTTTTCGTCTATATATGTCTACCAATGCCAGTGTATGTATGTTTCAAACTATCTCGAAGACCTAGAGAACTATTCACTGATCAGCACCCAAGAAAGAAAAGATCCACTATATCACGAACTGACAGACATCATTTCGACAATAGCATCCAATGGCTGACACGATGTTAGTTAATCCCACTGAAAGATAGTACAGTGATAAAAACGACATTTCGACATTCGCATTTACAGACAATATTTTGATAATAACTCCAATTGACATAGACAACTTCAACACACAAAAAATATCCACAGACAGACAACATAGCGATAATAACATGTCTGTAACTATCTTTTCAACCTTGCCTTTCTGAAGGTACATCAGACATCTCACTGCTAAATATTCCCAAATGATAAAAATATGTTCTAGAAATCAAGGACTTAACGAGCAGTAGGCCACGAGGTCCATGCCCTGATAACAAAACAAGAAAAAATAAAATTTCCCAATAACGTACACACATAAATCCCTGATAACAACCCCACCCGAGTCTGAAAACGAGGCCTTACATACACTATTATACTAGAGCGCAGTTGAATAGGTAAGAAGAACAGACTATTAACTTATTTCAAATGGTATTCAGGTCCCCGAGCGCGAGATTTAGTAGTTTATTTAAATGCTGTATTGAAAACTTTATTTGCTCTGACTCAAACAGCGACTTGTACCTACTCGTGTTTGTGAAAATAGCAGCAGTATGGTCGTTGGCTATGAATACTTTGGATATCTCTGTTCCGATGTTTGGGTTAGCAAAAGTGTATTTGTGACAGAAGTCCGTCCTGTCACGACAGCTGGATAAATGAAGTTTCTTGACATCACAGCACTAAGGACATTCCCATATGCGCTCCGTCTTCATCTCCAACACCCAGCAAAGAGTCCCAGTTCTAACGGCGCCAGTAGCAGACTGATTATGTGTTCGTAGTACTGAGCATCGGCCAGATCCTCTGATCAATCCCTTCCGCAGCATTGTCTCCGGGCAAAGATGGTGTATCTTTCTTTTACACTAAACACATTATCCTAAAGCGTCTGACCACATCTGCCTTACCGTGAACTAATACCCCGCATAGAGGTGCAGAACCAGCCAACCTGTCCGCCTGATCGTTTCCTAAAACACCAGCACGCCCTGGAGAAAAGATCCAACAGGTGCTCCCTATATTTGATTATGTAAATTGGAGCATGCCACTCTGCACTCTGCTCTTCGCCCTTGTCAGCAATTTCAGTTTCTTCGGAAGTAATGTTAGAGAAAATTAGAAGCATTTTCTCTCTAAATTAAGGCACATTGGATTTATAACCCTAGTCCTATTTTAATAGACTACTCGACACTTTAAGAGTCATCATCATCACTATCTTCCACTCTTGCCGTCAAGGGTCGTGGGGAGGAATAATTGACGATCTAGCGTCCGATGGTGGCACTAGATGAGTGATGTGACGAATATCACTACTGCCGCCTTTACTTCCCAATACATTTTCTGGCACATAATTTGGATTGGATCAACCTGGGAGCCCCGATATGTTTTTTTTTAAAATGTCCGCTTCAAGAAGAATACGTGGTCTAATGGACCAAGCGTGCACTAAGCCATAGCGACTCCCGGTTGTAATGTCACCTCTATAAAATCATTGTGTTTGTGAGAATTAACGATGACATTCTGTAGGCTAGGAGCCAGACCATCACGTGCTTGCTGATGACGGTAGAACAAGTAGAAGATAGAATGAACAGAAGATAGACTGTGTAGATAGATGAATGAGTAGAAGATAGACTTAGTAGAATATAGAATGAGTAGAAGATAGGAATGAGTAGAAGATAGACTTAGTAGAAGATAGACTGAGTAGAAGATAGAATGAGTAGAAGATAGACTGAGTAGAAGATAGACTTAGTATAAGATAGACCTGAGTATACGGATAGACTTAGTAGAATATAGAATGAGTATAAGATGATAGAGTATAAGATAGAATGATAGGATAGACTGAGTAGAAGACTAGACCTTAGTAGAAGATAGAATGAGCAGAGATAGACTGAGTAGAAGATAGAATGAGTATAAGATAGACTGTAGTAGAAGATAGAATGAGTAGAAGATAGAATGAGTAGAAGATAGAATGAGTAGAAGATAGACTGAGTAGAAGATAGAATGAGTAGAAGATAGAATGAGTAGAAGATAGAATGAGTAGAAGATTGAATGAGTAGAAGATTGAATGAGTAGAAGATATAATGAGTAGAAGATAGAATGAGTAGAAGATAGACCGAGTAGAAGATAGAATGAGTAGTAGATAGAATGAGTAGAAGATAGAATGAGTAGAAGATAGAATGAGTAGAAGATAGAATGAGTAGAAGATAGAATGAGTAGAAGATTTAATGAGTAGAAGATTGAATGAGTAGAAGATTGAATGAGTAGAAGATAGAATGAGTAGAAGATAGAATGAGTAGAAGATAGACCGAGTAGAAGATAGAATGAGTAGTAGATAGAATGAGTAGAAGATAGAATGAGTAGAAGATAGAATGAGTAGAAGATAGAATGAGTAAAAGATAGAATGGGTAGACGATAGACTGATTAGAAGATAGAATGAGTAGAAGATAAACACATACCAACAACCATAATGATCATACTCCAGTTTTAGAAAAGATCAGATTAAAACCTGAGACCTCGAAGAAGTCCTCAAGCTAGATATAGCAGTACTTAAACAGGCAGAGGCATTAGGGAAAAGTACAGTTTTATACGGAAACCGCTATAGTGTTCTGGTTGACGCTTTCCTGCTAGCCTGGTGGCCATGAGTTCGAATCCTAGTCGAGGCGGATTTGTCAAGTTAACTTGGGCTTCCATGTCGATCCAGCCTAAAATAAGTAGAAGGAATTGTCTTGGGAAAGTGAAGCGTGAAATTGATCGCATCAATCCTGGAGAGTCGATTTGTCTATACAGATATAAGTCAAATGCCATATTCACAATGCGCATTATAACCTGTAGAGGGCTGTTTACATTTTTGCTTTATAGTGTTAATGATACAACTGCAAACTTCTACAATTCGTGGCACATATCATGCCAGGAAAGAATACATATTATTTATAAACAGTGGGATGGACATGTTACATGAATCATTACGACAGAGATAGAGAAGCAAGAATAATGTATACTGAACTGCAAAACAGAAATTGATGGCACGTGAAATTCTGTAGATGATATAAAAACGACAGTAAAAGCACGATAAGGATGAATATAATAGATAATGTATAGACTTCGTAAACAAATACAAACAGGCTCTAGAAACCTGACTGAATCAGAAAAATGCTAAATTGAGACAAAACATGAGAAAAATTCACACCACGTACCAACAAACACACCTCTCAACATGTCTGGAAAAACAGGACATACTACTGCGGGTTTATAATAAAGGGATGGTAGAAAATCAATGCAAAAAAAACAAACAAAAAACAATACAATTAATAATTGAATGGTATACATAGAAGAGCTGCACGATGGTAAGAAACGTGATACACATATTGAAGACATTGTTTGAAGATCCGCCAATACTTGCCGCAGACGTTGAGGATGTACTACATTACATGAATGAATCATCAAACCACGAGAAGTACAATCGGTAAGCTTTACAAAAACATGACTAAATGTGACTAAATGGACGTTGCAGCCAAATCCTTCGTCACTACACAAGCAACTAATGCATACCGATACAGACACATGAAGAACTCTACATGGAAATATACGTATACAATTTACACATACTTTCATGTAGACGTTTACTATCAATCCCTTCGCTAATCAGATATCATGATTGTGAATTGTTTTCAGGGTAACAATGACATGGTGTGAGGTAAGAGGAACGTACATTGTATTGCTTTATTGCGGATCACCTCTATCTCTATCTCCTTGGCCAGCACGCTTGCCGTTCTGCCTGGTGCTTATCTGTTCGTATCCTCATCGAAACGGATTTTGAAAAAAAAAAAATGACTTGACCATGTCGACCTGTTTAAAATGGGTACCAGAAATCTCATGGGAAGGAAAGGCACCAGGGGTGATATTGACCACGTCACTTATAGAATGTCGATTGTGTATACAAATATTGAGCTGTCACTAAATACCCATCAGGCCTCATGTCCTTTGAAGGACAGATCGATTTACCAAGCAATATTACGGTCAGTAGTTTGCCATTGATTTCTAACCGAGAAGTCAACGTTTGAGCCTAGCTGACCCGTGTGTGGGATGAACCCACTAACCTACAATCGGCGCACGGGAAGTGTAAGCGCGAGCGGGACAAACCTCTTGACCGCTCCGATCTGTGTAATGATGTCTACCCATTGTATGTAATTAACAAACGTAGACATATGGGATACGATTACTCTACTAAAGGATATAAATCATATTTAGAAGAAGCTGAGTCGCAGACAACTTACCACAAACAACAGAAAGAAGCAGTCATCGTTGTGTGACCACTTTATGAGAAGACAAACACTGGAACATGTTGTGACAACTTTATGAGAAGACAAACACTGGAACATGTTGTGACAACTTTATGACAAGACAAACACTGGAACATGTTGTGACAACTTTATGAGAAGACAAACACTGGAACATGTTGTGACAACTTTATGAGAAGACAAACACTGGAACATGTTGTGACAACTTTATGAGAAGACAAACACTGGAACATGTTGTGACCAGGCCATGGGGAGACAAACACTGGAACATGTTGTGACCAGGCTATGGGGAGACAAACACTGGAACATGTTGTGACCAGGCTATGAGGAGACAAACACTGGAACATGTTGTGACCAGGCTATGAGGAGACAAACACTGGAACATGTTGTGACCAGGCTATGGGGAGACAAACACTGGAACATGTTGTGACCAGGCTATGGGGAGACAAACACTGGAACATGTTGTGACCAGGCTATGGGGAGACAAACACTGGAACATGTTGTGACCAGGCTATGGGGAGACAAACACTGGAACATGTTGTGACCAGGCTATGAGGAGACAAACACTGGAACATGTTGTGACCAGGCTATGGAGGAGACAAACACTGGAACATGTTGTGACCAGGCTATGAGGAGACAAACACTGGAACATGTTGTGACCAGGCTATGAGGAGACAAACACTGGAACATGTTGTGACCAGGCTATGAGGAGACAAACACTGGAACATGTTGTGACCAGGCTATGAGGAGACAAACACTGGAACATGTTGTGACCAGGCTATGAGGAGACAAACACTGGAACATGTTGTGACCAGGCTATGGGGAGACAAACACTGGAACATGTTGTGACCAGGCTATGGGGAGACAAACACTGGAACATGTTGTGACCAGGCTATGAGGAGACAAAAACTGGAACATGTTGTGACCAGGCTATGGGGAGACAAACACTGGAACATGTTGTGACCAGGCTATGGGGAGACAAACACTGGAACATGTTGTGACCAGGCTATGGGGAGACAAAAACTGGAACATGTTGTGACCAGGCTATGAGGAGACAAACACTGGAACATGTTGTGACCAGGCTATGGGGAGACAAACACTGGAACATGTTGTGACCAGGCTATGGGAGACAAACACTGGAACATGTTTGTGACCAGGCTATGAGGAGACAAACACTGGAACATGTTGTGACCAGGCTATGGGGAGACAAAAACTGGAACATGTTGTGACAACTTTATGACAAGACAAACACTGGAACATGTTGTGACAACTTTATGACAAGACAACACTGAACATGTTGTGACAACTTTATGACAAGACAAACACTGGAACATGTTGTGACAACTTTATGACAAGACAAACACTGGAACATGTTGTGACAACTTTATGACAAGACAAACACTGGAACATGTTGTGACAACTTTATGACAAGACAAACACTGGAACATGTTGTGACAACTTTATGACAAGACAAACACTGGAACATGTTGTGACAACTTTATGACAAGACAAACACTGGAACATGTTGTGACAACTTTATGACAAGACAAACACTGGAACATGTTGTGACAACTTTATGAGAAGACAAACACTGGAACATGTTGTGACAATCGGACAGTTTTGAGGAAAGATAGATAGAGTGTGATAGCGTGAGAAGATATTTGACAGTCTTGTGTCATGGCACGGACGGGAGTCAACACACGAACTGATCCATGACGTTAGAGATCGTAATTTGTGGAGAGGCATGATCGCCCACGCCACCCGGCAAGGCACTGGATGATGACAGAAGATCAGTTTACAAGAAACACAATCTCAACATTCATAGAAGATTGTCTCCCTGACACCTGTCACTCTAGTTGTGTTTTGTGTTAGTGAAATCTACCCCCCCCCCCTTTTTTTTTTTTTTGGTTCAAGAACTACTGACCTTTGTGCCCTATAGAAAGTTGAGTTCTGACATGAAATAATTAACAAAAGCCTCTTTGAAATAGATAAACAGTAACTTAATCTTTTGCTGTTTCGTTGTGGTTTTATTAGTGTATATATTCTTTTACGCTCTTGCCAGAACAGGATATGTTCTAGGGACATAAAACTGGTGACATGACTATCAATGGAAACTGTGTAACGTTTATACCTCATCATCATCATGTGCCATGCGATAAGCGTGAGCGGTCATGTTTCGCCATCTTACACGATCAGCAGAGTCGTGGATCAGCTTTGTGGTCATGTCTCGACCGTATCACTTGGCCAAACCGTCCAAATATGAACTTCTCTGCCCTCCCCTTTTTGCTTGTTCTTTTCCCCTCAATCTTCCAAGTTGTCACCAAGTTCTCTAGTTTATTTCTTCTCATAACACGTCCAAAAATTTGTGACAAACATTGTATATCTAGGCTGTGAAGTCTAGGAACTAGTTAGTTAGTTAGTTAGTCGACAGATCATCCTCGTTGCACATCGAACCATTCAGTCCATAAGTGCTCGGATCCCCTCCTCAGCAAATCCCGCAGCGTATAGCGGCTAACGACGCCAGTTCTGTGTTGGTTTATCAATCTTCTTTGGCTTCCTGCGTAGTGTTCTTGTTTGGCCACCCCTCTTTTAATTTGCTGCTCTCGCAGTCTGGCCATTGTTGTAGATTCACAGTCATCACTTGGTTCTCGCAAAAGTCTCACTTCTCGTAGAGCATTCAGAATGTCAGCCTGGTCTATGGCGCGTCCGCCCTCCACAGTAGCCTCACCTGCGAGCTTGTCAGCCCGCTCATTTCCTTGTACTCCCGCATGCCCTGGCACGAAGATGAAACTAATCTTTGCCAGCCGAGACCGCTTCAGAGGCAGCAACCATTCTCTTCAGATCGACCCCTCCTCTATCCTATTGATCATGTTCATTGAGTCGCTAAGAAAACAAGCCCTAGTGAATGTCTGTGTCTCGAGCCATGTTATTGCTTTACTTACTGCCATGACTTCCATGGTCAGGCTACTTGTGGTTTCAGTGAAAGCACCAGAGTCCTCCTTCACAATTCTCCCTCCGGCCCGAGCTGTAAAGGCCCATGAGCTTCTCACATGTCGGACGACCGACCCATCTGTGTAGATGACCGCGTCACCGTCTAGCGAATTCTCGAAAATCAACGCTTGTACTTCAGCCTCAACAGCAGCCGGATTTTCTTGTCTGCATTTTCTATCTAGTTGGATGCAAACTGAAAAGGATGTGCAGAAGTCTGTTGGCACTTGCACCCACTCCTCGCCAGGTTCTAAGTCCTCAAGTGAACACACCTGTTGAAGAATGTCTTCGGCTTGACCCATCCACGACCGTCCTCTTTTTAACCTGCTGCCCTTCACCTTCCTAATTTCACTATGCAGTGGATGTTGTGTGTTTGCGTTAATTCTGAGGTAGGCGCGTGCCCTGCAAACTTGTATTCTCTCTTCAATGGTTGGAAAATCAAGAAGGTAGCGCATCGCCCTGCATGCTGTATCTCTTGTACATCCAAGAATAATGCGCATAGCTTCATTCTGTATCCTTTCCATTCTTTCTATCTGCTTATGGCTGAGAGTCAGGATTGCTATTGCATACTCCAAAACAGACATGAACAGCCCCTCGTACAGAAGACATAGATGGCGCTGCTCACAGTTTGCTGCCGCCATCACCCGCATCGCTGCCAAACCCCGCTTGGCCTTTGTTATCACCTGGTCTATGTGCACATTATAAGCAAGGCTTCGATCAAATCGTATCCCCGGGTAATTAATTGCCTGCGTTCTTTCCACCGTCTCTGAACACAGCATTACAGTTGGTGTTGGATTGTTGACAATATGATTATTCAACGAGAACCAAGTCACTGTTGCCTTTGTTGGGTTGACCATTGCCCCAGCTTCATCACACCAAGTACTTATGCGATTGAGTTCGGTTTGTAGTTCCACAGCAACCTCCTCTCTATCCTTACCCTGACGATACACTAAAACATCATCGGCATATGACAATGTCCTGCCAGGTCCAGAAATCTGCTCACTGGTGATCCTCACTGTGTAGGCGTTGCACAGCACCGGAGATAATGGTGATCCCTGTGGTAGGCCAAGATATATTGTTGTTGGTTCCGAAGTCCAACTGCCACATCTAAAAACTACTTTCCGTTGGAAGAGGGCTGCAGCGATCCAACTAAGGAGGAATGGACTTACGTTTAGTTCAAGAAGCTGAAACATTAAAAAATCCAGTGGTACTCTGTTGTATGCGTCCTCAAGATCAATCGCTGCAGCAACGGTTTCAGTGTCTGAGTGGAAACCTTCATAGACATCATGGGCAAAGACTGCTGCATTGGTCCAGGTTTCTCTTTTTGGACGGTACCCACCCAGGGTAGGTGGGAAAACACCTTGCCTCTCTAGTTGGCTTGATATTTTCCTGGCAATTACCTTCTCCAGCAGCTTGCCTATTGTATTCTGCATGGTTATAATTCGATATCCCTGAATTTTTTTGTGGTCTTTGTCAGGCTTTGGCAAGGGAATCAGATAGCTGTGTAACCATTCCTCCTTGATGCTAGCACTCCCTATACTGTTGTTGTACATGTCTGCTAGTTTCTCTAGCTCATTGTCGGTACACCTATTTATGTCGTCGTATCTTATGCTATCAGGACCTAAGGAACTAAGTAAGCAAACAAGCTGTGGCTTTCGTTGGTACTATGTTTATTCTGGCCACAGTAATTCGTAAGCAATGAAGCACATATTACATAAATACTCAGGTTATTACATATACAGTTTGTTACAAAATAAATAACTAACTCCACGTAGTCAATAATGCATTTTAAATTTACTGGTCGAATCATACGGTTATTAAATTTCAACATTTTTAGAGCAAAATTTTACTAGTAATAAACATTCTGATAGTTTAGGCTTTTATAACTCGGTTGAAAGTGTTTAGTTTCAGTATCAGCTTAATTTTCGTTATTTTTTTAAAAATCGTCATCCATTTCTACGAGTTTAATTACTTTGTATTGATTATAAAATATTTCATTTTTACATTATGGTAATGGATAAACAAACTGCCTTTAGTGTCTAGATTTAGAAAAAAAAATACACAAATGCCCGGGCAATGGACAAGAATATCTAATGTTTAACTAAGCTAGCGCTCTTACCTTCCTGGACGATCATCATGGGTTCAAATTCGTATGGACGATTATTTGTTGTTAAGTTGACGTGACCTTCCAGTCGGCGCAGATTAAAATGGGTACCAGAGAATGTGGTGAGGAGGTCACCACAATAATCCCGCCTGTAAAATTTCTTTCCTGTATGTGTTCGCTTATGTCACTTCAGAATGCTAGCATTTGTAAATGTTGCATCACAGTAATTACACTTGAAAGGTTTTTCACCAGCATGTGGTACTTCAGATGGATAGCAACAGTGAAAGATGCATCACAATAATGACACTTGTAAGAATTCAGTGCTATATTTGGATATCTGGATTAAAAATATCAACAACGTTTGGTACATTATCTGCTTGCGTTCTTTGTTGACTACAACTGACGTAGCCACCAGTTTCATCAAGAGACTTTACAGAGAAGAAGAGGCCGACCATTTACACGATGGACAGAATTAATAATAGAGACCATGGAAATCTCGATGTATAAAGCCTATAAACTCGCACTCTCTGTTTATACTTCACTTCGACACTGCAAGGTACAAGAGGAACACGATGAGATGAGATAAAGATGAAGTCATTAACTCGGGCACCCCCATGACTGAGAGAACCCATATACACATACTGACTGGCACCCTTAACCGACCAGGCAAAGATGTAGCAATAAGAAGAGATGCTAGACAATAGTGTCGGCTCGTCTTTGACATCTCAAAGAAAGATGGGACAACAACAACCTTTATGGAGGGTGTTTTACTCTTGCTGTTGGGATGCTTCCAAAGAATATTAACTGCAGCTTAACCAACATTGGGCAGCTTAACCGACATTGGGCAGCTTAACCAACATTGGGCAGCTTAACCAACATTGGGCAGCTTAACCAACATTGGGCAGCTTAACCAACATTGGGCAGCTTAACCAACATTGCAGACATTGCTCGCGCTGTTACCATACAAAGATATGCATGATGGTCGTGACTGCAGCATTATGTACTGTCACAACAACAGGATAATTGAAGTTTCTTGAGTTCAGTTGAGTCAAGAACCGATATAAAAGCATTAGGGACTTTTCTATACCCGCTCCGTCCTAATCTTCAACAACCAGCGAAGATTCCCAGTTCTAATGGTACAGTTGCAATCTGATTATTTAAATGGCAAACTACTGAACTGAATGTTCATGCATAGTATACCTGTGCGGGCTGTTGGCTTGTCGAGACTGCTATCTCTTCCACTTTCACATGGGGCATCGGCGAGCATTTTGTA
>JACEFZ010008741.1:47500-71433 GCA_014155875.1 Cepaea nemoralis
TCTGGTATTTTTCTCTCCTCCTTCTTTCCTGTTTCAATTTCTTCTCCTCCTACTCCTCTTCCTCCTCCTCCCCCTCATCCTTCTTATCCTTCTTCTCTTTTTTCTTCCTATTTCTTCTTCTTCGTCTTTCTCCTCCTCATACACCTCTTGTTCTTCCACTTAACCCCGCCCCTTCACATCTTCCTCTTACTTCTCTTCCTCTTACTTCTCTTCCTCTTCGACATATCCCTTTTCATCGTTCTCCTTCTTCTTCTGGTTTCTTCTCAGAATGCGCCTCTTTATCTTAACCCTGCTCTTTCGACTCTTATTTCCCCTCCTCTTCGTCATAATCCTTCTACTCCTATTATTCTTCTCCTTTTTGTTTTCCTTCACCTCACCCTTCCCCATGCGCAGTATTTGCTATTGTCATGCAAGATTTTTGTTTGTACTAAACTTCTCCTAGTGTTCTGTATTGTCAAGTGTGAATAACTTTTGAGATTTAATTATTTTTGTATCGTATAATACATCTCTTTCTTAGTTGTGAATTATGATACAAGTGGGAAGATAACATCAAGAAATGAACGAACAGCAACCTGACAGAATGTACAATCAGGACGAGAGACAGACAGTGTTGGAGATCCATTGCAGCCAACTTTTATTGTGAAGATGGCACTTGATTGATTGAATTGTAAATAGCTGGTGCTTCCTGGTGTCATCGTGAAACACCCACATGGAATCACTGAAGTTCAGGGTTTGAATACCTACATATATCACCTAGGTAGTTTTTGAAGAATCTCAAAACTGTGAGAGAAGACCAGGAGAACTTTTAATCAGATAGAGGTGGGAACGATTAGTAGTGTGACTCTTCGCTGGCTGTTGAACGAGGGGACGGAGCACGTATGGGAATGTCCTGAGTGCAGTGATGTCGGTTCTTAACTCAACTCAACTCAACTCATCTAGGTAATAAGTCTACGTTGCGTGGATATAGATATGCCAAAGTGATATCATAACAGTAAATAAGATAACGGTTCAATTCCATCACTGCAACAGGAAAAAGCCGGCAAGTATTGAACAAGAACACACACTGCCTGGATTCTCCTCACTGCGGACGGCCAGACACTGTTGGGGAACGAACATATCACAACCATGCCAATAGGCAGTTAGGTCAGCATGACAGAATGGATAAGAGCTTTCACTCTTAAACTTCCGATGTGCTGATGACCAGGTAGCGGATTCAACCTCTACACCGTTCGTTTAGACTAAAATGTTGAATCAAGTCTCTGACTTGGGACGTACATTACAAGTATATGGACTACGCTTGTGTTAAAAACGAGCAATTACCACCACAAAAAACAAAACGGGAATAGGTTGGAGTGTTGTTGTGCTCCATCATTGGCACCTTGCCGTCTTGACAGACGATAGTTTATACTTCAAAAAGGTATAATAACTACAACCCTTGGCGGTAGCGAATGTGAATGATAAGGCCAATTCGCGCTGTAAATGTTCGTCCACAGTGGGGTGCATGTGAACACGTGGTCATTTCCACTATCGTGCACAATCTTAGTCTCACACGCTCGGTGTGTGACTTATCTGCAATAATTTTCTCCTTTGTCTTTATTCCATTTCTGATGTTTGCCCTCCATGCAACACGTTCAGCGGCGACTTGCTCCCAATGTGCATTATCAATGCCTGTATCAATCATATCCCGCGGCGCACAGGGCAGAAGTCATGGCTCTCCATGTCCGGCGGTTCGCTGCTACCTGTTGTAGATCCTGGATGTTCACTTGGCCGTTGAATGATCCTTCTCTGATGATGGTTCTACGCAGGGTCTCTCTTGGTCTTCCCCGTTTTCTTTTCCCTACTGGTGACCATATGAGGGCTTGGTTGGGGAGTCCTTATTATCCAGAGATCTTTCCCGTCTGCGTTCAGCTCATGCAAAACACCGAGAAGGCATTGACGCGTTTCTTTGTTAAAACATTGCCACAGCAAGCTAACCTTTACAGTTTCACGTTGAAACATAGAATTATAATATACGACAGGTTCAACGACTGTTTTAATTTCTGGACTAGATTTCAGTAAACAAAAGTGGTTACTTAAAACAGACACTATTTATAAATGTACGTAGCCTTTAGAATCTGTATAGTTACACGTCGCGGTGAAAACCAGGCTATTTATCAGTCATACTATGCTTTTTTGAATAATATTTTTAGCGTATGTAAGCTTTCATAAGCAGCCTAAGTTCGTAGGCAGTTCATGAATGAGCCGGCCGCTACAGTAAACCTACCCAGGTGAGTCCGGCGGCTGAGGCTGAATGCATGAAGGTCGCTGAAAGGTGTCGATGTTGACACAGTTATTATCCTTGACAGCAGGGAAGGTCACAGGCACGTTCCAGTGGAGAATTTCAAATAATATGGCCATTAATTTGAGTGTATTTCTCTTTCTCGCCCTTCTCATATTTAACTGTAATAAAATGTCTACCGAGGAATGTAACTAGCGAAACGAAGAAGTTAATGGTCTTACGTTTTTATAATCACTATAACACACATATGGGAATCTGTGTGAAAGAGAAAGAGAGAGTAAAAGAGACAGAGAGAGTCAGAAAGAGAGAAGAGAGAGAGAGAGAGAGAGAGAGAAAGAGAAAGAGTGAAAGAGAGAGAGAGAGAAAGATTGAGTGGTTAAAAAGATAGGGAGAGAAAGAAAGAGAGGGGGAGAAAGAGAAAGAGGGAAACAGAGAGTGAGAAGAAAAGAAAGAAAACGAGAGAAGAGACAGAAAGAGAGAGAGAGAGAGAGAGAGAGAGAGAGAGAGAGAAAGAGAGAAAGAGAGGGAGAAGAAGAGAGAAAGTGCTAGAGGGGGAGAAAGTGAGAGGGTGAGGAAGAAAGAAAAGAGGGGACAGATAGAGAAAGAGAGAGAAGAAGAGATAAGGGAAAAAGAGAGATGAAGAGATAGAGAGAGATATAGAGAGAAAGAAAGTGAGAGAAAGAAAGAGAGGAAAAGAGTGTGAAAGAGAAAAACGCAGTGAGAGAATAATGTAGAGAGGGAAATAGAGAGTGAGGGAGAGAGAGTATGAAAGAGAGAGAGAGAGAAATAGAGAATTGGAGAGAACGAAAGAAAGTAAAAATATAGAGTGAGAGAGAAAGAAAGAAAGAGAGAGCGACAAAGAGAGAGTGAGAAAGAAAGAGAGAGAGACAAAGTGAGAGGGAAAGAAACAGAGAGAGAGAGAGAGAGAGAGAGAGAGTTATAAAGATAGAGAGAGAAAGAAAAAAGAAAGAGAGATAAACAGAGATAGAGAGACAATGGAAGAGAAAGAGAGGGAGAAGGATAGAAAGAGAGATAGAGATAGAGAGAGTGGGGGGAGGGAGGGAGAAAGAAAGAGATGCAACTGTGTTATGCTTGCTTGCTTGCTTGCGGGCGTTCGCTGGCTGTGAACTCCAGCATGAAGTCCTATATGTCGGATGAAGGCATCCTGTTGTCCAACATCAGTGTGATGTCATACCGGACCTGAGGTTTGCGTGAGTATCCGTGGTCCCATGTCTGGCTTATTGGTGTGCAGACTGGTGGTTCCTCGCCGTGCAGGCAGATACTCTCCGATTTCGGAAGAATCAGCGATCCTACTGACTTTAGCCCGGACCCCGAAGGGACCTGTTGCCCAGGACGCACAACTAGGACGTGTTAGTAGGTCTTGGCCAGTATAAATCCCGGCCCTGGTACCTCTGCGTCCCACTGTGATATTATATAGCTGAACTCTAGATGTGCTTCCTCCTGTGTTATATTGGGTTATGCCCACTTTGTGTGCGTGTACGAGTGTGAAGGTGTGTGTCTCATCTCATCTCATCTCATCATGTTCCTCTTGTACCTTGCGGTGTCGAGGTGAAGTATAAACATCGTGAGAGTGCCCGGTTATGAGCTTCATGTATCGATATTCCCATGGACTCTGCTATTCCCTCCGTCCATCGTTTACGTGGTCGGCCTCTTCCTCTGTTTCCATCTGGTCTGTACATCATTGCTTTTTGTGGTATGCTGTTGACATGGTAACCTACTTTCATGGCCAAACAATTTGACTTGCTGCCTTCTAATAAAATCTATTGCCGCTATAACCCCCACTTTAGTCCTGATTTCTTCATTTCTGATCTGATCTCTTCTTGATACGTTGAGTATTCTTCTCAAGAATCTCATTTCTGTTGTTGTCATGTTTCTTTTCTCTTTTTTCTGTCATTGTCCAGGTTTGGCATTGGTAGCATAGAGTTGGTAGGAAGATTGAGTTGTAAAGTGGTTCCTTAGTAGTTATTGATACATGTTTGTTCTTTAGTATTGGTGCCATTTGTCCAATGAGTTGGTTTGTCTTTTTGCATCTACTTTCTATCTCGCCTTCTGTTCTGCCATTTGATAATATTATACTTCCCAGGTACTTGAAACTTTTTACTTGTTTCAATGGATGTTCGTGTAGGTGAATTGTTTTATTTTTTGTTTTTTTGTTTCTTCTTTAGTTATAGTCATTACTTCTGTTTTGCTTGTGCTAATTTTCATGTTATGTTCTCTACACATTTCGTTTAGACTATTCATGTGGTCTTGTAATTCAGCTTCTGATTTTGCTAGTAGTGCTTGGTCGTCCGCAAACAGGAGTTCTCTAATGGTTAGATTTGCAGATGGTTCTTCTTCTGTGTTCTCGTCATGTGGTATTCTTGATCTGGAGTACGACAAGGTTGTGTCCTGTTCCCTCTCTTGTTCATAACATATATAGACAACATATGTAAAGAAACCAGCCAAATAGAGACCGCAAGAATACCATATCAAGGTGTGTGTGTGTGTGTGTGTGTGTGTGTGTGTGTGTGTGTGTGTGTGTGTTCATAAAACAGAACGAAAGCCTATTTTAGATGGGGAAAAAAGTCTCATACAAGAAACGTGCTGTATGTATGTGATGTGTTATGATCATCGCATACTGAAAACCTGCATGAATGAAGGATAAGGTGGCCAGTCTGTCTCTCCCGTAGCAGACGTTGCGTGAAGGTTTCGAACCTTGCCCCAGAGCGCTCATGCCATTGTTGGCATGACTAACCACTACACAACGGGGACTTTTTAGATGATAATACACGTCGAAACTAGGGACGACTCGTTGTATGTGTGGAGTATTGTTCTCATTGAAATACACCGAAAGAGCGAAGCATAAAGTAGGAAAGTGGAACGGCTTGTGTGTTATTCCCTAAAATGAGAAACGTCTGGTCAAATGGTTTTATTGTATTCGAAATGTTTTATTTGTGGTCAAATGAGACTCTCAGTTGCCGAATGTAAACTGGTAATGGAATTGTCTATTATCATAGTAAGAATAAATCAAGCAAATGATGTACGGATTTTCCTTGGGGAAACTTCACTTCTTTAGATAGAATCAATCACATATTAGTAATAATGTAGAAAAATTTGGGAGAAGTGTGTTCTAATAACATAATAATACATCAGATATGGGGTGTTGCCTTTGCATTAGTAAGATAGAGAACGCCGCAATTAAATCTAGCACCACATATGGAATATTAAACTCTCTCATCAAATAGGTACTGCTGTATTTCAAAGCAATGTTTTCCCGTAGTGAATTTGAATAACGAGGACACAAACAATATATTGCACGATTTATTGCCTGGCATATTACGTTGCATCTCATCAGGTACATACATACTGCAATATTCACACACCATAAAGTAGATTAACTAGATACATTCTTCAAGCTAAAATATACACATGTTCGGACAGCAATGTCAATTGTCTACCACGGTAATTTTAAACTGACTATCATGTCTTTCTGTTTGCACAAAACTGGCCTATGTAGATTAATCATGATGGCTTCTGCAAACTTTAACAAGCGACTGCTGTATTTATTGGAAATGCCGAAAACGACTGAAACAATTACTTATAAATCTTAATTGATGCAGTGTGGAGCTCATGGGATGAAATAAACAAATTCTAGTTAATTAAGATGTTAAGGGAAAAAAAACGATGTGCCTGGAAAGGACACGCAAAGAATAAAAATGTTAATGGTATAGCATGAAAATCATGCCTCTGGAATTAACATGGCAAAAGAAATAAAATGAGACCTGGTACCAGATGGAGATAATACTTCCTCACCGCAACCCTTTTTTTCAGTTCTCAGACTATCTGAAGTTCAATACATCGGACTTAAGTGTTAAAACGCTATCAGAAGATCCACTAACCGACTAACCAACCACCCACTCACCCAGTCAAACATTCAACCAAGCGACCACTCATCCAATCACCAACTAACCCAACCAAACCAACAACTCAATCAATCTAACCAGCCATCTAACCAGCCAGCTAGCCAACCAGACAGCCGACCAAACAATGTTCGTCTGAGTTACCGGTGGAAGCTTCAACAAGTGGTTTCTCGTCGTCAGAAGAGGTTACCCCCTAACACAATTGTTTCGACCTCTTTGTCTTCTTGATACATTGGGAAACATTGTCTTTCTCTTGTTGTGTTTCCGAACCTTGGTAGCCAGATTAAAAATTCTGACTACTCCATTTTATGGGTCGTTTTTACCTCCGCCTTTCCTCGAATGTCCATACATTACGCACCGTGTGTATTATGTTCCAATTTCAGTACATGACACCTTTCGAATTTTTGTTTTTCCCCCGCATATCCTGTACAGGACATCACTGTTAACATCAGTATGTTTCAGCTGTTTGTTGAATTCTTGGCAAGATTACGCTCAGTAGTTTTACATTGCTTTCTGAGCGACCGGCTCACATACCCCGTAAGTTACCGACGCGGCGAGAACCGCCACCGATTCGCGCGCACATCACATTACCCACGAGAGTATACGGAATTACGGAGAAAGTCGTTAACGCCTAGGCCAGGGAGACCGGCCTTTCTAATTAGCCTGCCGAAAATCAGCTGTTATCCCTTGGCCGTTTAGCCCCTCTTGCATCCTCCGCATCCGCGACCTGCTATCCTACTTCGAGTGGCTAGCACGCTTGCTTGCCTTCCAGTGGACATATGCCCCAATCTTCCTGGTGGGAAAACAGAGGGAGTGGTCTTTTTTAAAGTGATCTGAGCTACCAGGTAGATCCAGCCCAACATAGGTACCCGGAAATTTAATGGGAAGTAAGGGTGATTGGCTTGATATTGACCACATCACACATCGAGTTTCAATTGATCTAAAAAGCATCAGGTTAACACCATACACCAAATACGACTCTTAATGTGGAGAAATACCTTCTTTTTTTTCTGCTTTGATTTCTTTGTAACCCTTGATAACTAAAACAAAAACCAAAAAAAGCCGCACTTCTGCGTGCACCGAGAGGAGGCAAGCTCCTTTTCCCCTGTCGTTGCAATATTACTGGCGGACTGAGGAAGGCCTACTCTCGCTCGTCTCAACAATGCAGAACGTGGTATTCGCGTTCCATCGTTGACACAACGTCTACCGCCATGATTAGGTTTTTGTGGGTAAACTTCGGACAATATTTCCCTTGTATGGGGTTCCCTGAGGTTGAGGAGTCACAGAGCTCGCCCTAGTCAATGTCCTTGCTGGTCGGGCTAGCACCAGCCAGCGGAGACCGGTTCCCATTACTGCCGACACACTGAATCAGGTATTATAGGTTATAAGAAGTTCTGAAGGCAGAATCATAAAATATAGAACATTTTACGGCATCGATTTGTTCCACCGATCTTTCTGGTTGTTTCATAGACAGCACAGGGCTTTCCACCGCAGCCTCACCGAGTCATTTCAGCTGCCAAGTTTTCGCCTGTTCTTTCAATCTAAGCTGGGCACATAGGTAAAATATACACGTTGGATGTTATGGGTTAAAGTAAGAACTGTGTTGAGAAAATCGTGTTATGTAATACAGTCCCAATGAATACATGATGCTTTAATTATTACAGGCGGTTACAATGGTGTAACGGTCGGGACATGATGTTAACAATGGCATGAGACAAGTTGGACAATGGTTCAATGCCAGCCCTCGTCGTTCGCTAGGGAAGCGAACGACTTGGCGTCTACCTCTCCGTGCACGCAGGCCTACACATTATAATTGTATAGCTCTTTGCATAGCCACAGCAGATTCCTACTGCAGGATTTGTGTGTTTTCTTTACTTGATACAGAACCAGTTACCACCAGCTAGGCGTTGTTATTATTAGAGAGCACTGTCATTACCTTAAAGGTACTGTAATTACCAAACGAGGCTCTGTCATTAGTAGGGATACACTGTCATTACCATAGAGACACTGGCATTACCACTGAGGCATTTTCATTACCAAACGAGACACTGTCAATACCAGAGAGACGTTATCATTACAACAGGGAGGGAAACAGTCATTATCAGAGAGGAACTGCCATCACCAAACAGGAACTTTAATTACCATAGTGGTACTATCATTACGAGAGAGACATTGTCATTACCAGAGAGGCACTTTTTATTACCAGAGAGGCACTGTCATCATTAGAGAGGCACTGT
The DNA here is from genome assembly GCA_014155875.1 of Cepaea nemoralis. Taxonomy (NCBI): domain Eukaryota; kingdom Metazoa; phylum Mollusca; class Gastropoda; order Stylommatophora; family Helicidae; genus Cepaea; species Cepaea nemoralis. Next base: position 55,936 of record JACEFZ010008741.1, read on the forward strand.
CATTACCAAAGAGGCACTTTCATTACTAAAATGACATCCATTACCAGAGAAACACTGTCATTAACAGATAAACACTGTAATAACAATTACTAGAGAGGCACTGTCATTTCCATAGGGATGCCATCATGACCACGGGGATACTGTCATTATAAGAGAAATACTGTCATTACAAGAGAAATACTGTCATTACCAGACAGACACTTCATTACCAGAGAGGCAATGTTATTACTAAAGAAACACTATCATACTGTAGAGGCACTATCATTACTAGAGAGATACTATCATTACTATAGAGGCACTATCATTACTAGAGAGACACTATCATTATTAGAGAGGCACTATCATTACTAGAGAGACACTACCATTATTAGAGAGGCACAGTCATTACTAGAGAGACACTATCATTACTATAGAGGCACTATCATTACTAGAGAGACACTATCAATACCAGAGAGGCACAGTCACTACTAGAGAGACACTATCATTACTATAGAGGCACTATCATTACTAGAGAGACACTATCAATACCAGAGAGACACTGTCATTACTAGAAGGTAGTTGCATTTCCTTTACAGGACGTAACAGTAAACTCCATCATTTTGTAGCTGTTCTTGATCTCTTGGCAAGTTTATTTTCAGCAGTTTGCCATTGCTTCTGTAAACCCTTCGCCGCGGAGCCGGCTTCATTACTAGAGTAACACCAATTACCAGAGAAACACTGTCATTACCAGAGAAACACTGGGAAATCAGAGAAGCATTTACATTACTTGAGAGGCACTGTCATTACTAGAGAGGAACTGTCATGACCAGAGAGACACCCATTACCAGGGGAACATTGTCGTTACCAGAGGGACACTATTAGGACAAGAGAGGCACTATCATTACCAGAGAGGTACTGTCATTTACAAGAGAGGCACTACCATTACCAGAGGAACACTGTCATTACCAGAAAGGCACTGTCATTACTAGGGGGTACGGCCATCACCACCTCTGAATGTAGTTGTCAAGTTGCATCAGTTAGGAACATGTGACCGACGAATTCTTCTTCTTCTTTCGTTCACTTGAAATCTGTCTATATCTGCATTGTTGTCTCTTGTATAAATTTCAGTCTTGTTAAGTCCACTCAGTGTTTTATAGAGTTTATCTTCCACTGTTGTTTCTCTAGGCCACATTGCTTGCCAAGATATGTCATTTTGTACCTAGTCTTTGAGTTTGTGATTGCTAACTGCGGCGCCAGTCCACATATGCACATGGCTGAATCGCCAATCTCTATTTTTTTTTTTTAAATACTGTGGTTGCGTAATATATTGTGTCCTGTACTGAGGTGCAGAATAATGATTTCTGCTTATCTGTCCATAATGTGGCAGTCTTGTGAAGGTTTTGGTGGCTTTCTGATGTAATTCTTTTCTTTTGGTGGCATGTAACAGGTACATCAGGTTGTTTCTCTATTGCTCCTTCCTTAGCTAATCTAGTAGCTCTCTCGTTTCCTGGTACTCCACAGTAAGATAGTATCCACTGTATGGTGACCATACGATGGATGCCTAGTTCAGAATGTAGTGTCTGTAATACTGGCAATTTCCAGACAGGAGCGCCTCAAGTACTTAGTTAGTAAGTTAGTCGACAGATCATCCCCATTGCTCATCGAACCATTCAGTCCATAAGTGCTCGGATCCCTTCCTCAGTAAATCCCGCAGCGTGTAGCGGCAAACGACACCAGTTCTGTGTTGGTTTATCAATCTTCTTTGGCTTTCTGCATATTGTTCTTGTTTGGCCACACCTCTTTTAATTTGCTGTTCTCGCAGTCTGACCATGGTTGTAGATTCACAGTCATCACTTGGTTCTTGCGATCGACTTACTTTTCGTAAAGTATTCAGAATGTCAGCCTGGTCCATGGCCCATCCACCTTCCACAGTAGCCTTACCTGCGAGCTTGACAGCCCGCTCATTTCCTTGTATACCCGCATGCCCTGGCACGAAAATGAAACTAATCTTTGTCAGCCGAGACCGCTCCAGAGACAGCAGCCACTCTCTTCGGATCCACCCCATATCTATCTTCTTGAGCATGCTCATTGAGTCGCTTAGAAAACATGCCCTGGCGAATGTCTGTGTCTCGAGCTATGTTATTGCTTTACTTACTGCCATGACTTCCATAGTCAGGCTACTTGTGGTCAAAGCAAAATCGCCAGAATCCTCCTTCACAATTCTCCCTCCGGGCTGAGCCGTGAAGGCCCATGAACTTCTCACTTGTTGAACGACCGACCCATCCGTATAAATAACAGCATCACCGTCTAACGAATTCACGACGATCAACGCTTGTGCCTCCGCCTCCACAGCAGCCGGATTTTCTTGTCTGCAATTCCTGTCTGGTTGGATCAGCCTCAAGTACTGTTATACCCGACTACACAAGGGACCCCGGTTCTAAACCGTGCTAAGGCAATGTGTGATTACAATACATCATGCAAGTAAAACACAACATCCCAAGTCTGAGTACTGCGTGGCGACTGCTTAGACCAGTGATTCTCAACGTTTTTTTTTTTAACCCATGCACCCCTTCACCATATGTTCAGAATGCCAATCCCCCTCCCCTTTTTTTCGTACGTCCTCCCTATAAATATAAATCCCCCCCCCCATCCCCCGCCCATACACGGCATACGAATAATGGAAGCTAAATTTAATAACACATACTAGAACAAGTCTAGACGTCTACATAAAAGGCGATTTGCGGGTCTACTTACGTTATAAAACGAATTTAGGAAGAGCGAGAAGTACAGAACCGTAAAGTACGGAGGGAAAAACAATATCAAGTAATCGGTTCTTGTATTAACGCGATCTTGAAATAATTAACTCCCCCCCCCCCCCCCCCCCCCCGCCGCCTGGAAATCCTAAAATTCCCCCCGGGGAGAGGGGGGATTACCCACCGGTTGAGAACCACTGGCTTAGACAGGTGCACTTTAGCCAAGTGGAGAAATGGATCGGAGATTATTGGACCCGCCTCTGGCTTAAGCAGGGAATTTTCATCTCCTGGTGTCGACTGTTTGGATCGCCGAACTAATCCTGAGGTTCGGACGCCTATCCTCTTCGAACCAGGGCGAAAAACTCGAGGACTAGTGCTCACCTTGCAGAATTAAACAACCCATTGGCATTTAAAAAATGACAATAGCAGGCCGAATAAGCAACTGCCTGGGCGCATTTTCTAAATTAGATTGCCTACCCTCAAAGCATTTACGGCTATATGAATGCGGATCCTTGCTACGGAGTTTGTGCGCTGTACGAACATTCTCCTTGTATGAAATATGGAACGAGACTGATGCATGCATGTAGATATCCGCGTGCAATGATGGTAATAAGTTACATACCAAGCCATTTTTTTAGCCACTCAATCACACACAAAATAAGTAAGTTCAGGAAGTTGCAGTCAACCCCAGCATACTTTGGCTGTTGTGTGATTTCTTGGCAATCTTACGTTTAGCATTTTGCCATTGTGTTTTGAATGACCGGCACTCATATCATAGTATGAAAACCAGTGCAAGGCGATCTGCTCTTAAATCCGCAGCTGTGTTCCTAACGCGGTATGCGTGATTGCGTTCCTGACCACTTCGTCACAGCGCCATTTGCTGCTCAAATCACACAACCGCTAATAATACAATAGGCACCAGCAATGTTCCTATATACAGTAATTATATGTTACTATATGTTACTATATACAGTAACTGTATGTTTCAATAAGTACAATATTCTCAAGTGTTCTCTCACGCCATTAGTATTGGGACTCTTCGCCAGCTGTTGAAGATGAGGACGGAGCACGTATGTGAATGTCCAGAATGCTATGGTGTCGGTTGTTGACTCAACTCAAGTGTTCTCTAAACGATCGGTATTTCTACCTACAACGTAATATTGCCTGGGCATAAATGCTGTGTTAAATCGTACACGCATTGCCTTTAGTAAACTGCCATAACATTGAATAACTGCACACACACACATTTGCACAGTTATTTTCTGTGTTTTGTGGTGTTTGCCTTGTAAGTCAATAAAATGGTTGACTTTGATAAGTCTTGTCAAAGGATGTCTTATCATACATTATGTTGACCTTGAAGTGTCTGTGTGTCCCATGGGCACGTCTAGGCCTGGCGTGTCCTGTATACATTCCTGTTACTGGCCGTTGGGGCATAACGTGATATGGTTTTATTGTGTCAAGTATATTTGAGGCGCTTTCGTAACACAGCTGTGGTAGAGGCACTGAACTTTGTGAATGTATGGAGCTCTACCTCTTTATGTGAAGCGGCTCTTTGGTTATGGTTATTGACATTATGACCATGCTTGTCTGTATGCGCTTGACAGACAAACAGACATATATATACAGACAGACAGAGAGTTAGATATACAGGTGGATGGATGGATAGATAGATACATAGATGGATGAATGAATGGATGAATGCATGGGTGGATTCAAATATATCTCAGCTATGCACAAAGTTGGTCTGCCAGTAACTAGCCTCATGAATCAGAGACGACATAACGTACTCCTTCCATCATCAAGCTCAAGGATGTGAAACTTGTCTCTATTGACAAACAACTCTGATGTGATCTGTGTTTTACGTTGGTCGCTTAGATCCATGTCTATGTTTGGTTCAAGAGTGTTGCTCCTCTTTCTTTCTTTTTTTCGTCATGGACTCTGCGCTGCGACCTGGCAGAATACCCCCTCCGCTTGAAATGGTTCACCCATTTTAGACTGTAATCAGTTTAATCAGACTGACCAGTAGCAGTTCAGAGTTGATCGACCGACATACCGGCTGGCGGGGGACGGTGGGTGAGCTTGTGTTCTTGTTTTTGCCGGCTCCGTGACGAAGGGTACACAAACGCATTTCATAATCTCGCATACAACGTTCGAAACACAACTGCGGGCGATTTGGCAGCAGACCGTCTTGCGTTGGTTTTTATAAAACGGTATGAGCATAGGTCGTTTAGAAAGCTATGGCAATCTACTGAATTATTGCCTAGTTTAACACAAGCAGCCCAAAAATGTTGGGATTAATAACTACGTCCTGTAAAGGATATGCAAATAACCAGAATAATCGTTGCTTAGGTTTTCTTGATATTCGACGAAAGTTCCATGTTACACTTTCAAACATTACAATGTGCAGCAGTTAACACAGATTTCTTTCGTTTTCAATTAAGATTACTATGATCTCCTCACAAAGCGAGTGTATATACAGTATTATAAACCCCAGATCTTAATACTGGTCTGTATTTTATCAATATTATTATTTCCTTACAGAGATAGACCTTCAACAGAAAAAACAAATAAAAATAGACAAACAAATACACGAATGACGCTACATGAAAGATTAAGGTTACTCATTTGTATCCTTGCTTGAGCGGCTATCCGTGGATGGAAACATGAAGGCTTTGGCAGCAACGTCCATTTTGTTTCTGGTAGTCGGGGCAGGATGAAATACCGAATGAACTAATTAAAGCAGCAAGAGAAGTAGGAATAGCTTGGCTACATAGACTATTCAACCATGTTTGGGTAGAACAACAGACACCACGAGACTGGGGAAATGCCATAATTATCCCAATTTGAAAAAACAAAGGCAGCAAAAGAGACTGCACACAATACAGAGGCATTTCACTGTTGAGTCATACTGGGAAAATATTTTGCAAAATTCTTGAAAAAAGATTACGAACTACTTTAGAACCCCAGCTAAGCGAAACGCAACTTGGATTTAGGAAAAACAAAGGATGCACAGACACCATTTTTGCTCTTAGACAACTTATAGAAAAATCAATCGAATTCAATGAAACACTCTATTTAGCCTTTGTCGACCAAGAAAAGGCATTTGATAGGGTAGATAGAAACAAGCTGTGGGAAATCCTTAAACAATATGGAGTGAGTACACATCTAACAAACCTATGTAGAAGTTTATACAACAACAGTGAATGCATAGTGAGAGCAACTGGAGGACACTCAGAACCCTTCACCATAAGATCTGGAGTACGACAAGGTTGTGTCCTGTCCCCTCTCTTGTTCATAACATATATAGACAACATATGTAAAGAAACCAGCCAAGCAGAGACAGCAAGAATACCGCATGACGAGAACACAGAAGAAGAACCATCTGCAAATCTAACCATTAGAGAACTCCTGTTTGCGGACGACCAAGCACTAATAGCAAAATCAGAAGCTGAATTACAAGACCACGTGAATAGTCTAAACGAAATGTGTAGGGAACATAACATGAAAATTAGCACAAGCAAAACAGAAGTAATGACTATAACTAAAGAAGAACAAACAGCAACAATTCACCTAAACGAACATCCCTTGAAACAAGTAAAGAGTTTCAAGTACCTAGGAAGTATAATATCATCAAATGGCAGATCAGAAGACGAGATCGAAAATAGGTGCAATAAGGCAAATCAACTCATTGGACAAATGGCACCAATACTAAAGAACAAACATGTATCAATAACTACTAAGAAAGCACTTTACAACACAATCTTCCTACCAACTCTGTGCTACCAATGCCAAACCTGGACAATGACAGAAAAAGAGAAAAGAAAAATCACAACAACAGAAATGAGGTTCCCGAGAAGAATACTCAACGTATCAAGAAGAGATAAGATCAGAAATGAAGAAATCAGGACTAAAGTGGGGGTTAAAGCAGCACTAAATTTTATTAGAAAGCAGCAAGTCAAATGGTTTGGCCATGCAAGTAGGTTACCAGTCAACAGCATGCCACAACAAGCAATGATGTACAGACCAGATGGAAACAGAGGAAGAGGCCGACCACGTAAACGTTGGACGGAGGGAATAGCAGAATCCATGGGAATGTCGATATACGAAGCCCATAACCGGGCACTCTCACGAAGTTTATACTTCACCTCGACACCGCAAGGTATAAGAGGAACATGATGAGATGAGATGAGATGAGATGAGTAGTCGGTGCTCTAGTAAAGCTCACAATCTACTTCTCGTCTTTCGGTGATTCATTCATAGCTTTTTAAGCTTTACTGCAGTTTCCCTCATTCTTGTTTGTTGTGTTATAGCAGACCTGATACATTTCTTAATTTCAAACTCATTTTAGTCTTTACTTCGAGTTTGCCCTTGATCATACTAGAGAACACCATCACTACCCTAAATACAAATAATCTATTATCTCGCCCATGCAACAAGCTCCCCCCCCCCCCCCCCCCCCCCCCCCCACCCCACCTCTTTCCTCCCATACCCCGACACAATATTTCAGATGATCTTAGTCTCTCCATTTACGGTCAGATCAGCCACACCCGACAGTCATGTGCAAAACGTAGCTCGGTAGCAAACTGGCACCTCCAGGTTAGGTAGCTTGAATTACCCCATTTCTATTCTCACGCTGCTTCTCCTCATGCACGCCTTTTATGGAAATTTGAGTGTAATGCAATTTGCCCAAGTAGCAATCGCTTGGGCCAAAGAAAGCTGAACCAAAAACAGTTTCACATGAAGAGTACACCCGACCATGGTATGGCATATTATCAGAAATATTTCATTTGACATTCTTTGGTTACACAGCTGAAATATGTCTCTCCAATGTTATCAGGGACTACACGAAGAATACTTCAGTGTGTTTTATCAATTATGGGTCGGGATGATAGTGCAAAAAAGATACTAAAAACACAAGTTAAATTATCATCCCAGCAAAAGCCACCAGTTAATATTATTTAATTAGTTATTAAATCTGTAAGTCTGGGATAGCTACTAGTTTAAGTCGTTCTAGCATAAGCAATTGTTACTTTCACTGGTTCTGTAATAAGAAGTTGTTACTTTAACTCGCTGTATCATCATAAGCTTTTATTTTAAATAACAAATGTTTGGGTCTACAGGGCTTAAACTTATAGTTTTATGGGACAGAAGGGTTAAAGGGACAATAGAAATTTACTTGGTTTTATGGGACAGAGAGTTAACGGGACAATAAGAATTTATTTGGTTTTATAGCATAGAAGGGCGAAAGCTACAATAAGACTTTAATTGGTTTTATGACACAGAAGGTTTAAAGGGACAATAAGAATTTAGTTGGTTTTACGGGACAGAAGAAGGTAAGAAAAACAAGCCAACTGTGAGCTAACCAATACATACACATCGAATGGTTTAAGAAATGGCATCTCTGCCGTGGCCAAAGGCTTGCGAACGCGGTTCGTGAGCCGCTTACCAGGCGTTCAAAACGCAGCCGCGACCTATTTGTGCAGCAGACCGTGTCGCGTTGTGTTAAAACGTGTTGGTATGAGAGCCGGTCGTTCAGAAAGTAATGGCAAACTACTGAGCGTAAAAACTTGCCTAGTGCATCAACAGCAGCTGAAAAATGTTGGTGTTGACTGCAAAGTCCTGCAAGGGATATGCAACATAAAAGCAGCACCCGGGGCAGACTATTAGTGCTCAGCTTCTAGTGTCAGATGTCGCAAGGTGAAATACTTAGTGTCTGTTATGTAACCTGTTATGTAATGCACCCTGTCCTTAGAGAGCCGCAATTTATTATGTACTATAACAGCCGGCGAACGCGTACCACCATGTAGCTTTTGATAGTTGAAGGAGAAGAGAGGTATTTTGAAGACTGTATGAACGACATGGATAAGAACGCTCGCTTGCGAAGGCTGTATGAACGACAGCTAGTTGAAGACAAAGCAACAGATACAAGTAAAGAAGTCAGTTTGGCTGGATGGATAAGAACGTCCGCTCTTAAACTGCAGGTGCACTGATGGCGAGGTAGCGGGTTCAGACCTTATACCTTTCAGCTGGACTGAAATATCGACATCTCTACCTTGATATAGGGGATTAAATTGTAAGTACAATCTTGAGATCTCGGGCAGGCTACAACAGGCTGAAATACGACATATGTTTAGTAAACTAATAATAGGACGTGCTGATGCATATAACTGTGGATCAGGCAAAATGACACCTAAATAACTGTTGCAGGAGTGTCCAACATCTGCAGAACAGAGAAAATTATATTGGCCTTCACGCTCGAAATTTCAGGACGAACTTTATGGAAATACCAACGAAGCTAACACTGACTGCAGCTTTTTTTTTTTTGTTTGTTTCTTATTTTGCATTTATTCATATTTGCATCTGAAGGCGAACGAAGGAAAAGAATTGCAAGTACATTAGAAGTCGGAGTTGGTTCTCCTGATGGTGAGGGACACTGGTAATAGGAAAATCTAATCCCCACCCAAACATAAGTCCAGTGCACTCCCGGGTAGTGGCAACTAATAGTAGTAGTAGTAGTAGAAGTAGTAGTAGTAGTAGTAGTAGTAGTAGTAGTAGTAGTAGTAGTAGTAGTAGTAGTAGTAGTAGTAGTAGCAGTAGTAGCAGTAGTAGCAGTAGTAGTAGTAGTAGTAGTAGTAGTAGTAGTAGTAGTAGTAGTAGTAGTAGTAGTAGTAGTAGTAGTAGTAGCAGTAGCAGTAGTAGTAGTTAGTTAGTTAGTTAGTTAGTTAGTTAGTTAGTTAGTTAGTTAGTTAGTCGACAGATCATCCTCATTGCACATCGAACCATTCAGTCCATAAGTGCTCGGATCCCCTCCTCAGCAAATCCCGCAGCGTGTAGCGGCTAACGACGCCAGTTCTGTGTTGGTTTATCAATCTTCTTTGGCTTCCTGCGTAGTGTTCTTGTTTGGCCACCCTCTTTTAATTTGCTGTTCTCGCAGTCTGGCCATGGTTGTAGATTCACAGTCATCACTTGGTTCACGCAAAAGTCTTACTTCTCGTAGAGCATTCAGAATGTCAGCCTGGTCCATGGCGCGTCCGCCCTCCACAGTAGCCTCACCTGCGAGCTTGTCAGCCCGCTCATTTCCTTGTACTCCCGCATGCCCTGGCACGAAGATGAAACTAATCTTTGCCAGCCGAGACCGCTCCAGAGGCAGCAACCATTCTCTTCGGATCGACCCCTCCTCTATCCTCTTGATCATGTTCATTGAGTCGCTAAGGAAACATGCCCTAGTGAATGTCTGTGTCTCGAGCCATGTTATTGCTTTACTTACTGCCATGACTTCCATAGTCAGGCTACTTGTGGTTTCAGTGAAAGCACCAGAGTCCTCCTTCACAATTCTCCCTCCGGCCCGAGCCGTAAAGGCCCATGAGCTTCTCACATGTCGGACGACCGACCCATCTGTGTAGATGACAGCATCACCGTCTAGCGAATTCTCGAAAATCAACGCTTGTACTTCAGCCTCCACAGCAGCCGGATTTTCTTGTCTGCATTTTCCTATCTAGTTGGATGCAAACTGAAAAGGATGTGCAGAAATCTGTTGGCACTTGTACCCACTCCTCGCCAGGTTCTAAGTCCTCAAGTGAACACACCTGTTGAAGAATGTCTTCGGCTTGACCCATCCACGACCGTCCTCTTTTTAACCTGCTGCCCTTCACCTTCATAATTTCACTATGCAGTGGATGTTGTGTGTTTGCGTTAACTCTGAGGTAGGCGCGTGCTCTGCAAACTTGTATTCTGTCTTCAATGGTTGGAAAATCAAGAAGGTAGCGCATCGCCCTGCATGATGTATCTCTTGTACATCCAAGAATAATGCACATAGCTTCATTCTGTATCCTTTCCATCCTTTCTATCTGCTTACGGCTGAGAGTCAGGATTGCCATTGCATACTCAAAAACAGACATGACCAGCCCCTCGTACAGAAGACGTAGATGGCGCTGCTCACAGTTTGCTGCCGCCATCACCCGCATCGCAGCCAAACCCCGCTTGGCCTTTGTTATCACCTGGTCTATGTGCTCATTATAAGCAAGGCTTCGATCAAACCGTATCCCCAGGTAATTCATTGCCTGCGTTCTTTCCACCGTCTCTGAACACAGCTTTACAGTTGGTGTTGGAGTGTTGACAATATGATTATTCAACGAGAACCAAGTCACTGTTGCCTTTGTTGGGTTGACCATTGCCCCAGCTTCATCACACCAAGTACTTATGCGATTGAGTTCGGTTTGTAGTTCCACAGCAACCTGCTCTCTATCCTTACCCTGACGATACACTAAAACATCATCGGCATATGACAATGTCCTGCCAGGTCCAGTGATCTGCTCACTGGTGATTCTCACTGTGTAGGCGTTGAACAGTACCGGAGATAATGGTGATCCCTGTGGTAGGCCAGGATATATTGTTGTTGATTCCGAAGTCCAACTGCCACATCTAAAAACTACTTTCCGTTGGAAGAGGGCTGCAGCGATCCAACTAAGGAGAAATTGACTTACTTTTAGTTCAAGAAGCTGAAGCATTAAAAAATCCAATGGTACTCTGTTGTACGCGTCCTCAAGATCAATCGCTGCAGCAAAGGTTTCAATGCCTGAGTGGAAACCTTCATAGACATCATGGGCAAAAACTGCTGCATTGGTCCAGGTTTCTCTTTTTGGACGGTACCCACCCAGGGTAGGTGGGAAAACACCTTGCCTCTCTAGCTGGTTTGATATTTTCCTGGCAATTACCTTCTCCAGCAGCTTGCCTATTGTATTCTGCATGGTTATAATTCGATATCCCTGAATTTTTTGTGTGGTCTTTGTCAGGCTTCGGCAAGGGAATCAGATAGCTGTGTAACCACTCCTCCTTGATGCTAGCACTCCCTATACTGTTGTTGTACATGTCTGCTAGTTTCTCTAGCTCATTGTCGGTACACCTATTGATGTCATCGTATCTTATGCCATCAGGCCCTGGAGCGCTGTTTTTTGATCGTCGAAGCACAGCCTTGATTTCTTTCACTGTCACTGTGTCTTCATCCGAAGTGTTCTGGGCCTTGCACCTGTCTGAGGTGACCTCCTTGGCAAGATTTCGGCCTCCCATGTCTGTCTGGTTGCTCTGCTCTAGATAGCGTTCAAAGAAGGCTTTGCCCTTGTCCTCGTCAGTCCTCTGCCAGATGAGGTCAGCACCTTGGAAGTCAGAAATGCTCTTATTCTTGACTACACCACTCATGCTTTTATGTAGTCTTGGGACAGTGACGATATACAAATACAGGCGTTGAGAGTTCAATCCAGTATACCATTCGTGTTGGTTAATATTTATGCCCGCAACGCAAGTATGGATTCCCAGAATTGCCGAGGAATAGTAGTAGTAGTAGTAGTAGTAGTAGTAGTAGTAGTAGTAGTAGTAGTAGTAGTAGTAGTAGTAGTAGTAGCAGTAGCAGCAGTTGTAGTAGTAGTAGTAGTAGTAGTAGTAGTAGTAGTAGTAGTAGTAGTAGTAGTAGTAGTAGTAGTAGTAGTAGTAGTAGCAGTAGCAGTAGTAGTAGTAGTAGTAGTAGTAGTAGTAGTAGTAGTAGTAGTAGTAGTAGTAGTAGTAGTAGTAGTAGTAGTAGTAGTAATAGTAGTAACAGTAGTAGTAGTAGCAGCAGTATCGCATGTATGGACTACGTTTGAATTCGAAGCAAGTGAGGGATAACAAGCAGATGGAAGTACGTATTTAAGAATGCTGGAGTGTTCGTTTAAGGAAGGTCTCAACAAGATGAGCCCTATAAGGACACGAATAAAACCTGCATACACCCAGTATGGGAAAATCTGTATCTACAGACTGGTAAATTGTATGCATATATGTATTTTCTCCTGCTCATTAGTATAATAAATAACTTCAAAACATTGTATTTCCTCAGTGAATTTAAAATTGGCTCTTATACTTCAAGTGTTTCTTCAGCTGATCTTTTGAGGGAACGATGTCATGAAAAGAATACACGATCGACTTAAAACTGCTGTAAGCCAAATATTCTTTGATGCTGAACCAATGATCAGATATTTTAAAAAATATCAACAACTCCCACCTCGACGCCTACTCCATCTGTAAAAGAAGCATTTAAAAAAAAAGAGTTAATCATTCTTCAGGTATCCCTTTGCAGTCATAAGGATGTAAAACACCCATCTCGTAGATTTCTAAACAACTCATAAAATTTGGCCATAATGTAACCAAAGAAAAAGCGTTTAGTAGACTGTAGTCGACGAATAATAAACGATTGCCCAAATATAGTGAGGCGTTAGCAAGTAGGCGGATCCAACTAGTTTTATGCACACAGAAAGAGTTCGTGTTACATTTGAAATTACCGTGCAGATAACAAATGCCTCACACTCGAACAATACCTTTGACTTTGTGTGTGTGTGTGTGTGTGTGTGTGTGTGTGTGTGTGTGTGTGTGTGAGTGGGTGTGTGTGTGTGTGTGTATGTGGTGTGTGTGTGTGTTAAATTGTTTCAGCTAAAGTATTATTCATTTATTCGCTTCATGTGAAATATAACTCTGCAGTATACACCTGAGGAGATGCAGCGAAATATGTCAGGCAATAAGTCCTGCAACATATTGTTTTTTGGCTTCTGTGTTTAAATTAGCCATTCCTTAACTGATTCGATACCGAGGAATAATATATCGCCAAATGTGACCTATTTAGACAGAAGAACGATATATCACTATACTAGGGTCGCGGTAGAATTTATTTTGTTTCGTGGTATCTTCCGTAGTTTCAGTGCTCAGTAAAGGAAAGTATTATAATATTTGATCATGTGATGGTGTACCATGTTGGTCTAAACCTACTGTTTGGCACTGAATCGGTTAAATATAGTGAGACGATAGCAATTAGGCGGTTTCCACCTGTTTTATGCAATAAGAAAGAGTGGGTGTTGCATTTTAAATTGCCGTGGGAATAACAGATGCTCCACATTCGAACACTACCTGTGACTATCTGTTTTAAGTGTTTCAGATACATTCTTTTTAATTTATTATCTTCATATGATATACAACGCTTCAGTATGAGCCTGATGAGATGCAGGGAAATACGTCAGGCACTAAACCCTGCAACATAGTGTTTGAATCATCTGTGTTTAATAAATAACTATCGGGGTCTCTATAGTCTTATTCTATATTCTCTCCCAACACGACATACACAATCCATTTTCTGAAGGAGTTTCGGCATTTATGGGTTTGAAACGGAGTGCTATGATCTGTCAGGTCTTAGTCAGTTATGACTGAACTAGTAGTAGTAGAAGAAGAAGTAGTAGTAGTAGTAGTAGTAGTAGTAGTAGTAGTAGTTGTGGGGTACTACTACTACTACTACTACTACTACTACTACTACTACTACTACTACTACTACTACTACTACTACTACTACTACTACTACTACTACTAGTAGTAGTAGTAACAGTAGTATGGTATGGCATAAGACGGTACTACCTGGTTTCCGTTAGCTCAGAATTTTCCGCAGGGCGCACCAAACCTGACACCCCGCATTGTGCCAACGTCTTAGGGCGGAGGATCGCATTTGGGAGGGTACAAGTCTTATCCTGGTGTAAGGAAATGCAACCTAAAGATTAAATGTCGTGGCAGGGCAGACCAGGCCCTAAGACTTGGTCGGCAACCGATCTATGATCGAATCACCGACAGGCGGATAGTTAAGAATGTTGCTTTGCTCATCCGGCAGCTTCTACAGCTTGTCTTGTTCCAGGCGTATTAGTGTTGCCTTTCTTCTGAGGTAAACTAGGTAAGCATCATGCTGTATCGGCTACATATGGTCTCAACAATTCAACCTAAGCTTTGTGATATGGAGAGGCATAACATTCGCTACCGCCATGGGTTGTAGTTGGAGTACCTTGTTAGAAACACAATGTAACATACTAGGGTAAGTTAATAAGTAAGCCACAGATGGCTGTAGAAAAATAACTAAATATGATAACAACTTGAAACTAGTTTATTTTTTATACATACATTGTCCCTTTATCTATCAACATAATTTCCACCACCATTGATGCACTTATCCCATCGTTTTATCCGTCCCCCCAAACCGGCTGCGTGGAACTGCGTGCCCTGTTTTCATTTACCTGCCATCCCACAGAACTGTTTGACTTGCTTATTGACTCAACCTCGTAACTTTTTCTACCCAGTTATGCACCGCTTTACGGGACAAACATTTGTCAGCATAAACACTGACAACCCACCTTGGAGGGAGACATTTTGCGAATGACGCCGAAGTTGAATGTGAAATGACAACGTGGATTAGAAAACAGAGCACGCAGTTCCATGCCGCCGGTTTGGGAGGACTGATAAAACGATGGGATATGTGCATCAATGTTGGTGGAAATTACGTTGAGAAATAAAGGGACAAAGTATGTATAAAAATAAACTGGTTTCAAGTTGTTATCATCTTTAGTTATTTTTCTACAGCCACTTGTGGCTTCTTATTGACTTCCCCTCGTATTATCGACTATCAAGACAGTAAGGTGCCAGTTAGGTATGATGTCATTTCTGTATAAATCAGTCATTAACTAATAATTAACATTTGAGGGTACACTTGACAAAATCTCTATCATACATAGACATTTAATGTGATGTATATTCACACATATTGGTAGACACTCTTAGAATTGAAAGACATCTGTAAAGAGAGAAGATACTGGACAATTTAACATCACAGCAATGAGGAATATCAGTATAAAAAATAATCGGCATTACATCAAAAGAAGACTATGGACAACCGCTCATCGATGCCACACTGGCATGAACTATCAGAAGAAGAATA